>KZ805590.1:0-45141 GCA_003073855.1 Periconia macrospinosa
CGTGAGACCCCAACCCAACCTATACCCACAAGTCACGTGACCCCAACCCAACCTATACCCAACCCCTGGGTATAGTATACCCATTTGCCAGCCTAGTAATTACTCTATCTATAGGCTTAGACTAAAAAGAAGAAAGTATAATTAAGTTTAGCTATAAGAATATTATAATCCTTACGTTCCTATATAGACTAGTTCTATATTTATAATATAAGTATATAGAGTTTAAAGAATAGTGTTATAGTATTTATTATTAAATATAAAGTACTATATAAGCTACCACTTAGCTATATTTATAATAGTCTTATAGATATAGAGCTAAATAATATAGTATAGGCTTCTAATACTAATAGTTCTTATAACTAATACTACTAGTTAATAGCTATAGTTATTATCTAGGTATTTTTATATATAGTTAAAAGGGGGCTAGAGTATAGTTGTGTATATATAGGTAAAGTAACTATTTTTCTCTAGGTGCCTAATAATAAACTAAGGATAGTATAGTATTACCTATTTATACTAAAAGGTAATATAAAAGTATCTATAGAATAGGTACCTAAATCTAATTAAATAAATTATTTTTATTTAATAGCTATAGCGTAGATACTAGCTTTTACTTTCTAGGCGCTAAAGAGGCTATAATTCTATAATTAGAACTAGTAAGCTAATATAGCTACTTAGTTAAATAGTTAAGAGATTATTTATAATAAGCTACTAGATACTATTCTTTAAAATAATACTCTATTATTAGATTATTAACTACTTCTATAAAATAGCTTTTTTTATATATTACCTATCTAGCTCTAGTAAAAACTAGCTATAATAGGTTTATAAAACTATTAGTAGCTAGTAGATAAGTATAAAGCTAGTAATAAGAACTAGGTCTTTAATTAAAATACTTTAAGCTAATAGCGTACTACGCTATAAAGCTTAACTTATACTTAGCTTTTTTTAAGCACTTTATTAAAGAGCACCTCTTATTATAAAGGGTAGAGTAGGTAGTACTATATCTAAAAGTATTTACTTAGGTTAGTTAATAGAGGTATACTTAATACTTTATACCTAAACGTATAAGCCTATAGGAAGGGCTGCTATTAGATTAACGCTTCTATATTTTTTACTTTTATTTATTAGTAGCTATCTAGAGATCTAGATATAGACTATAAGCCTATTAAGCGCCCTAGAGCTTATAGTATTCTATTTTAAGTTAGGCTAAAATTATATAGCTACGTAGTAGCTATAAAAGCTACTTTTATTTATTTTATTTAGCGCCTATAATAAGAAGCCTCTATTTATAACTAGCTCTAACTAGTATAAAGTATATATATTTCTATTTATTTAAGGAATATTAACTTAGAAATATATTATTTTTATAAAGAAATTATAAAACTTATATATATAATATTTCTTAGTTTTAAAGGGAAGCGTATATCTAAGTACTTTACTACTTATAATAGTATAATTATTACTTAATAGGTTAACTACACAGCTCTAGTAATTTATAACTTTAGTATTTTATATAGAGATTTTAAGCTTTATAATATACTTTAAAATAAAGAGTATTACTAAGTTATAATTATTAACTTTAAATAGGTAGAAATTATTAAATTATAAACTACGCTAAAAGTTATATTAGCTAACTAAAAAAAAAAGTAAATAATTAATATAAGTATAGAAAAAAAAAGTAAAAATAGAATATCTATATTTGCATAAAAATAATAATAGGTAGCTTTTAAATTATAGGCATTAACTTAATTAGTAGCTAGATATGTATTATTCTATATACTACTAATTATATATATTACGTAATTATACCTATTTAATAAAGCCTATTTATAAAAAAGTAAGCCTTTATAGAATTTTTATAAGGTAGACTTTTATATATTAAAAGTTAGTTTACTTTATTAGTATATTTATTACTTTCTTAATAACTTAACTATATATATAATTATTAAGTCTACTATAGTATAAGTAGAGCTTAAACTTATATATTAGTTACTAAGTAACTATTTACTATAAGTTACTAAATATATACGTAATAGTGTTTACCTAAGTGCAAATTTCTAAAAATAGTTAATTAAAAGTAGTTAACTAAAAGTAGTTAACTAAAAGTAGTTAACTAGGAGTAGTTAACTAGAAGTAATTAACTAAAAGTAGTTAACTAGAAGTAGTTAACTAGAAGCAGTTAACTAGAAGTAGTTAACTAGAAGCAGTTAACTAGAAGTAGTTAACTAAGAGTAGTTAACTAGAAGTAGTTAACTAAAAGTAGTTAACTAAAAGTAGTTAACTAAAAAATAAAAGTACCTAAGAGATAATAGTAACTAGAAGTAGTTAACTAAAAGGTAAATATTCTTAGAAGTAGTTAACTAAAAGTTAAGGGCGCTTTAAATATAAGGGTAACTAGGAGTAGTTAACTAGGAATTAAAAGTGCCTAGGAGCCTATTTTAGTACTAGAAAATAATTATAAATTATATAGCCTAACTAGGCCTTAGAGTACTATATATTTTTAAGTAAATCTAACTAAGTATACGTATAATATAATTAATATTTACTAATAGAAATGTAAAAATATAAAAAGAGGCTAAAAGAAAGTAATATATACTAAAATAGGGTTATAGGAGCTCTAAAATATACTATTTTCTATTTCTAGTAATAAGTAATAGCGTTTTATAATTAGTAAACTAAAGCGCTAGATTATAAATTATATAGAACTAATTTATAGCTTAATATTAATTTAGTATTTATAATAAAGGCGTAAAATAGGAACTAGTATCTAGATATTAGTATATAATAAATATATAGTTTATAGGCTGCTAAAGCTAGCTATATTTTATACTATTACTATATTACTAACGTTAAGTTAGGTATTTCTTTATACTAGGTTAAAATAAGCTACTAATAATAATTACTAAAATTATGCCTAAAGTATAATACTCTAATTTATTTTTTAACCTATTATAATAGTTAGTTTAGTTTAGTAAATTCCTATTAGTAGATAAGGCTAGCTAGCTCTAGTTACTTCTAAGCTAAGAAATACTTATAAAATACTTTTTTTTTATTATAAGTAAATAGTAATAGCTATAAAAGAAAAAATATACCTACTATTTATTATTAAATTACTATTTTAATACTACTAAGCTCTATAAAAGTAAGTAAAAACGCTATTATCTAAAACTATATAGTTATATAGTATAGCAGCCTACCTTAAATAGGTAAAAGAAATAAGATTAGAAAGTCTTTAGGGAATTAGGCTAGATTTTTATATTAGGATAAATTATAATATAACTTTTAATTTTTACTTATTATATAATTTATAGGAGATTTAGAGTATTTATATTATAGAATATATTTATAACCTATCTAAAAAGCCTCCTTTTAGGTAAAGTTATAATCTTTCTTTAATATATTATTCTATTACTTTTATTTTTTTTTATTATCTTTAATAGAGTCTACTAGGGATTTTTTTAATTACTTTTAATAAGGCATATATCTTTTAACTAGTGTTACTTCTTTATTTATTATTAATACCCTCCTAGTATCCTAAAGCTGCGCTAGTTAATATATTTTACCTATTAAACTTCTAGGGCTAGAAACTAGAATAATAGGATAGGGCTTAGTCCTTAGATAAAGTAGTGCCGTCTATATTATTAGAGTAGTAAAATCTTTTTCTACTTTTACTAAACTAATAGTAAGCTAATTTATAATAATATAACTTTAAGTAACTAGTTTAATTATTAGTATTAAAGAAATTAGAATTATAATATAGAAGGTACCTACTATTAAGTATATATAATATTAAATAAATATAGCCTAGCTCTCTTCCTCTTATAACGTAAAATTAGATTATATTCCTAATAGTTAGTAGTATAATTAGTATGCTTCTAACTAAACTTTTTAATAGTAAAGTTTTAATATATTTATTTATTATATTCTTCTAAATAATTAAGTATTATAAGTTATTTCCTTTCCTTAACCTGCCTAATTTACTAAACTATTTTTTTAATCCCCTACTTATAGTGTCCCCTAATAAGCTATAAAGTAAAAGTATTTAGTAAAAAGCTAGTATAGACTTTATTAACTATAAAAAAATACTTATAAGTAGGAAGTTAATAATAACGTTAAAGTACATAATTAAAAAAAAAATTTAGCTAGGACTCCTATTTAGCAGCATTTATTAAGCTTAGATAGTTTAATAATAGGCGTAAAATACGTAAGTATAGTAATTATTATAGTATCCTTCCCTAAACCTAATATAATAAGATAACTAACTTTTACTATATTTATTACGCTTAGTTATTCTTCCCTAACCTAAAACGCTTTTAAATTAAACCTATTACGTGCGTAACTAATAGCTATATAGCTAATTTCTAGTACTAACCTATTTCTAATTAGCGTCTAAGTCTATACTAACGCACAGACTACTTTCCCTATATATTTTCTTTATTTCTTTATACTACTTCTATTCTATATATAACGTTTTATAATCTACCTAGAACTACCTAAGTATTATATATAGTAGTAATAGATTAGTTATATAAGAGATAGCTCCTTAGTATCCTTATATTAAACCTAATTAGAACCTACTTATAGCACTTTTATAATATTACGTTATGTCTCCTTTTAAACTAAAAATAGCTACTAAATCTAACTTACTATAATTAATTCTCTTTAAACTAGCTATAATTAAAGCTAATACTGCAACATATATTAAATTATTATAATAAACCCTCGCCTAATAAGAAGCTTAACACTATAATAAAATAACTACCTTACGCTCTAAGCTAGTAATAGTTAAATAGTCTATCTTTTATCTAAAAAAGGTAACTTTTAATATTAAAGATCTTCTAGTTTTAGAAAACACCCTAAAGTCTAGGAATAGCTTATCTCCCTCCTAGATAACTCTACTTATAACCTAATTACCTTCTAAAATAGTAGGAGTAAAAACTAATAAACTTTTTAACCCCCCCTCTTTTAATAGAAAAAAAAAACCTGCCTATATTCCTCTAAAAGCTTTAATATAAACTTAAAAGTAACTCTAACTAATACTCCTCTAAACGCTCTTATCTTCTATATATACACTCTTACTTAGACTATAACGTAGTTATACTAGTTAACTTTCTAATAGATAAAAAAATTAATACTATAGATTAACTTATCTCTTTTTTAGAAGCTATATATAGTAACCCTTATAAGGAAATAACTACTCTAAGCTAATTTGTATCCTTTAAATAAAGAAAAAAAAGTTTTATAGCTTACTTTACTAAATTCTAATAATATACTACTAATATAGGTCTAAATAAAATTAGTTTAATTACTTTCCTCCGCAACTCTTTATCCTTTAAACTAAACTAAGTAATAGTTAGTAAAGCCTTACCTTAGAGTCTAAATACTTATACTAACTTAATTACTACTTATAATAATAATATAAGATTCCTCCCTATTATTACTTTTTTATACTACCTTTAGACTACTTCTACTTTAACTAGACACCTTAATACTATAGAAATTAATTTATTTTACGCTCCTATTAGTTCTAAAAAACGTAAAAACTATAAAAAGAAAGGCCTTTACTTTAAGTATAGAAAGCATAGCTATATTTTTTAAGACTGCTTTATCTTACTCTTTTAAGTAAAAATAGGTAGTATATCTATTTACGCCTATTCTATTTTACCGCTAACCTACTACTAAAATAGCACTAAATTAATACTATTTTTTTAAAGCTCTTCTTAATATTTAAAAAAAAGCTATAGCTAAAGCTCTAAGTACTTATAAAAAAACTTATTTTAGCGTTAAGTTACTTTCTAGGACTAATTTAATACTAGATCTCTACTAACTTTTAAACTACTTCTCTAAATAATAATTAGAAATATTAGGTAAATATGCCTATATTATTATAATAAGGACGTATCTTTAAGGTAGTTTATGCCCTAATTAACTCTAGAGTAAATAGTATTAGTTATATTAACTAAAAACTAGCGCGTAAGCTAAATCTCTAACTAACTCCCCTATACTAAATAATATACCTAACTAGATTTAATAGAAAATAACTTAAAGGAGGTTCTATTTTATATAAAACCTCTATTACGCTTATATACTAATACTATATTAAAAGGATTAACTTCTACGTAATAAATACTAAATAATATAATTTAATACTTAGCTAACTATAGCTATATTAATACTAAGTTACGTTTAATTACTAGAACTAAGTTCTAAAGTTTAACTTTTCCTATTACTAGGCCGTCTGCCTACGTAAATACTTATATAAAACTTAAACTTAATTTATCTCTAACTTTAATATAGGAACTTTAACTAAACTATAAACTTAATTTAAATTACCCCCGTTTTTTAATAAACTACCTATAAATATTAACTATATTAGTTCTACCCCCTTCCTAATGCTAGCCTATTAACCTAACTATAAAATTCTTACTATTTTAATTACTAATATTAATAAGGCTCTTATATTTAAATTATATACTAACCTAAAAATAAAAGTACCTACTAAGTACTATAACTTATTATATATCTTCTTCTAATTTAAAGCTAATAAGCTCCTAATCTAACGCCCGTATAATTATTAAATTAAACTTAAATCTAGTAAATAACTAGGTTATAGACTACTATATAGAATATCCTTAAATAAGCTAAAAGTACTTTAAAAGTACTTTAATAAAAACTTAAAGAAAAGGTTTATATAAGCTAGCTCGTCCTTTATTACCTTACCTATACTTTTTATAAAAAAGCTAAGAGGCGGCCTCTAATTCTACGTTAATTACTATAGACTAAATACTTTAACTATAAAGAACTAATACCTAATCCCTTTACTATAAGAAACCTTTAATAAGTTAAGTAAAGCTAAATTCTATATAAAACTTAATATTATTACCGCCTTTAATAAGCTCTAGATAGCTAAAAGTAATAAGTAGCTTACTATATTTTAGACCTAATATAGCTTATTTAAGTATTTAGTTATACTTTTTAGATTAGTAAACGCCCTAAGTACGTTTTAGCACTACGTAAATAATACTTTACGTTTATATTTAACTATATTTTACACTACGTATATTAATAATATTTTAATATATAGTAATAACTTATATAAATATAAAAAGTATGTAAAGCTAGTGCTAAAAGTAATAGAAGAAGCTAGATTATAACTTAATATTAATAAATATAAGTTCTATAAGTCTAAAGTTACGTACCTTAAGTATATAATATTTATAAATAGTATCTAAATAGACCTTAAAAAGGTCTAGATAATTATAAACTAAAAATACCTATAGAACGTAAAGGACATATATGCCTTTATTAGGTTTTTAAATTTTTACTAATAATTTATTAATAACTTCTTTAAACTAGTAAGCTCTATAGTAAACTTTACTAAAAAAAACGTCTAATTTAAATTTAATTCTACCTATAGATACTTTTTTAATTAGCTAAAGCGCGCCTTTACTAAAGCCCTAATTTTCTAATACTTTAACTTTAACTTTCTAATTTTTATAAAAGCTAACGCTTCTAATTATATTACAGTAGGCGTACTATTTTAGACTAATTCTAATAGAATTACTTACCCTATTACCTACTTCTTTAAGCATATAAGTTCTACTAAAAGTAACTATAAGATCTATAATAAAGAACTACTTACTATTATATAGTATTTTAAATAGTAGAGACCTAAACTTAAAAGTGCTGCGTTTCTAATCTAAGTCCTAAGTAACTATAAGAACCTTTAGTACTTTGCTATAACTAAATAACTAAGCTACTAATAGGCTTATTAGTTTAAATACTTATTAAAATTTAACTTTATAATAACGTACTAACCTAGTAAGAATAAAGAGAAGCCTAACGCACTAACCTATAAGTTCTAAGATATACCTACATAGGAAGAAGCCTAATAAGCTTAAAACTAGACCCTATTACAACCTAGACTATTTATAAAACTAAATCTAAATAAAACTAACTAAATAATTACGTAGATAATTAATAATAAGTACTTAAATAATAAGTTTATTTAGTTAATACTAGCACTATTCTAAAATAGTACTTATTACTTAAAACTAATTATACTAAGTAACTATAAAAACTAAAATAGTAGACTCTACTACTAAAACTAATTAGTAATTCCTAATTTAGATAAACTAAAAATAAAACTACTCTAACTTATATATAATTCTTTAGTAGGCAGACACCTAGATAGAACTAAAACCTTAGATATTCTTTAACGCAAGTACTATTAGCTACGTATATTTAAAGCTGTTTACTAATTTATATCCTACTACTATACTTATTATAAAGCTAAAGCTTCTTATAAAAAGTACTATAGTTTATTAAAACTACTTCTAATCCCTAACCAAGCTTAGAAGGATATTTCTATAAACTTTATTATTAACCTACCTAAGTCTAAAAGCTATATAAATATTATAGTAGTTATAAATAAACTAACTAAATACTAATACTTAATACTCTATACCTTAATAATAGCGCCTATAATAGCCCTATTATTTTACTAATACGTTTAGGTCTATTATAGACTACCTAAAATAATAGTGTCTAATAGAGAAAAATAATTTATATCTACCTTTTAGAATAAACTCTATAAGTAACTAAAAATTAATATCTAACTCTCTACTACTTTCTATCTAAAAATAGATAGTTAAACTAAAATTATAAACGTATAGATAGAATAAGTACTTTATACGTTTATAAATTACTAATAAAATAACTAGGTAGCCTAGTTACCTACAGCCTAGTTTAAAGTAAATAATATAATATTTAAATTAACCTAAGTTTCCCTATTCCTAGCTACGTCTAACTAATATCTATAAATAGGATTTAAACTACTTTTAAATATAGCCTAACCCTATTATAAAGCCCTATAAGTAGTAGACGCTAATAAGCTAGTAGATAAAATCTAAAACTTAACTAAATATATCTATAAAAAAATACTCTAAGCATAAGCCCTTTAATAAGAATACGCAAACTATAACTAAATACCTACTTCTATATATATAATAGGAGACTAAGTCTAGCTTAATACCTAAAATATCTATACTAACTAATAGTTAAAAAAGCTAAACTAGAAGAACGTAGGCCCCTTTAAAGTAGCGTAAAAAGTATTTTTCTACGCTTACTAACTTAACTTACCTAATAGTATAAAGATATACTCTATTTTTTATATATTTCTACTCTAACTAGCTGCACCTAAATCTAATTACCTACCTAGCTAGTAGAATATTCCGCCTAATCCTATTATAATTAATAATAAACTAAAGTATATTATTATTAGTATTAAAAAGATCTACTATAATAAATAATAACGTTAATATAAATATATAACCTAATAGGCTAGCTATAATAAACTATTATAGGAGCTAGCTAAATCTTTATAGGAGAATGCTATAGTAACCTAATTCTACGCTTAATACCTATCTAAACTAAACCTATCCCTAAATAAAAATAACCTTATACTTAATTTAACTTAATAACTAACTCTATTTTAAAAGAAGGAGGTACTATTATAGTATCCTCCCCTAAACCTAATATAATAAAATAACTAACTTTTACTACATTTATTATATTTAGTTATCCTTCTCTAACCTAAAACGCTTTTAAATTAAACTTATTATATACGTAACTAATAGCTATATAGCTAATTCCTAGTACTAACTTATTTTTAATTAGCGTCTAAGACTATACTAACGCACAGACTACTTCCCTATATATTTTCTTTATTTTTCTATACTACTTCTATCCTATATATAATATTTTATAATCTGCCTAAAACTACCTAAGTATCGTACGTAGTAGTAGTAGATTAGTTATATAAGAGATAGCTCCTTAGTATCCTTATACTAAATCTAATTAGAACCTACCTATAGCACTTTTGTAACAACTACTTATTATTAATAAGAACTTCTAGTAGTTATAGACGCTAAAAAATACTTTAAAATTTAAATTATAATTAATGCTAGTAAAGTAAAAGATTTAAAAGTATTTAAATAGCTTTTTAATATCTATAGTTAAAGCGTTTAAAAAGCTAGTAAAAGGTGTAGCTATAATTACGTATAAATTAATATTAGTATAAAAAAAAATACTAAGCTTTAAGTAGCTAATAAAGCTACTATATAACGTAAATTATATAAAAAAAAAGCGTATTTAAAATTAAAGAGTATTAATAGCTAAAAAAGAATAGTAATTAGCTTTTTTATAAAAATTTAGGGCGTATAGTAATAGTAAAAAAGTAAAAAAGAGTAGGTGTACTAAACTAGGTAAATTATCTTAAAAACACTATAGGTAATATAGTAAAACTAGGTATAATATATAAATTTATAAAACTATAGTAGATATATTTATAGATTATATAGAGGGGTTATAGAATACTATTTTATCTAAATCCTATAGTATATTATATATTTTATAGAGTAATCTAGTGCGGGCTTAATAGAGTAATTAGCTTACTTAAATAATTAGCTTACTTATAACCTACGTTACTTTTTTATATAGTACTATTAACGGCTTTTTCTACTTTAAATTTTATTAAATAGCCTTTTAACGTACCTTCTATAGTAAATAGTAATCTCAGAGTTTAATTTCTATTAAACTTTATATATTAGTTATATAAGTTAATAATACCTCTAGGTAATAAGTTATTCTAAGCTACTATACTATACTTTATAACTAACTACTAAACACGCAGCGCTACTTTAGTAGTTCTAATTTAGCCTAGCGCTTAAGGGGTAGCGTAGTACTTTTATACAACTAATTATAGTAATAAAGTAAAATTACTAAATACAGAAAACCGCATTACTAATATACTAAATATAGAACTTTAACAAACGGCGAGTCAGAAGGGAAAATCTGTTTTTATGGTCCTATGGTCGTATGTGGTAGTTCCTTCTGTGGGTATGGTATATAAGCTTCTTTCAAGTGTCACCCCAAAATTTGACATCGTAAATCTCGTCTTTGTAAGTTCCTGCACATCAGTATTGCCAACCCAAACTTCTGGGCTAAAGGGAAGCCCTCCTTTAACCCCTCCAGATATCAAATCATGAAGTGAACATAAGTATCTGAGAGAGCCTAACGACTATCGGAGACGGTATGGTATAGCACTGGACCTGAAGGGAGAGCGTATAGCGACAGTGTTCAAATATCCAGAAATCTCAGTCTCGTCTATGATAGACCCAGTATCACATTATGAGATGATAACGCGGAACGCTTCCGAATGTTGGCTACCGAGCCTCAATGCACAATTCGAGCTGCCCTTTCACTCTCGAAAGCCGTACTCCAACTACACACATGCGGCTGGCTTCACAAATCCATCTCTTCCGGGGATTTCCTATTCTTCCACCTCGATGGCTACTCATATTGCACCAAGCAGGCAGATATCGCAGACACTATTCTCGGTGACCTGTTTCTCCAAGGATACGGCTATGCAAGAGCAGAATTAGCTGGGTAATACGGGCGCCCCTGCTGCATTCTCAGAGAGCGTCGCCACTGACCGCGCGCGGGGCGAAGGTCTACCGCCACCCGAGTACCTTCGAATAGGATGATAAGCGGACAAAGTTTAAGAAAACATATGACATTTACAGTCTCGGGGTTATCTTACTTGAATTGGACTCTGGACCTCTTGTTCACCGTCAGTATCCTATTATGAGCCAAAAGCAGATCGGAAAAAAACTTGGTCGACAAGTAGTGAACGGAAGGCTAGCTCATAGTTCAGGGAAAAGGTATCAAGAGGTTGTGCGCATGTGCCTTCTGGGTAATTTTGGCTCTCGTGGAACGAAAAAGAACTGGTTAGAGCTTGAATTCATGAAGAGGGTTGTCCGGAATTTAGAGCAATGCAAAGTCTAGAATCTTATATTATCAAAGCCGAAACGAGAATTTTCTCTGTATTCGGGTGTCTTATACGCACGAGAGACTTCAAGTAAGGCGCCTTCCAGAGCATTGTGGGATATTTCCATCTTAAAGAACTACTAGCTTTGGGGAAGCTTCCACGTAAAAGAAATCATGCTTGTATCAAAGACTAATCCTGTAGACTTTGCTTTGACAACTTTCATCTTCGCACCGCGATAGAATTGAAACATAGTGATCAGTCTACACCATTGCCGTTGTTCACAAAAAGATTAGGGCTGTTCTTCAACTTCCCTACCATGCGCGCCGCCCCCCACCCTTTCAACGCAGCGACTAGGTAGTCAGATGACTCCAATCCCCAGATGCTCTGGAGATACATGGCGACGCCCGCAACGAAGGGCGCCGAGGCCGACGTTCCATCTGCGTAGAGCCCACTCACATCGCTATCTGAGGCCGCCGCCAAGATGCCTACGCCCGGCGCAAAGAAATCGACGCCCGGCCCGTAATTGGAGAAGTCGGCGATGGTGAAACTCTTGTTTGAGGCGGCGACGGTGACGGCAAGGAGCACGTTGGCGGGGCTGTGCTGGGAAACGTGTGCGGCGTCGTTCCCGGCGGAGACGGTGGTGAGTATGTTTTGGTTGTAGGCGGCTGTGATGGCGTCGACCCAGGCCTGCTCGATGCCTGTGTTTCCGGAGCCTAGCGAGAGGTTGATGACAGCTTTATTAGTGCGGTTCTTGCTAAGGATGTCGTTGACGGCCCAGGTATAGCCTGAGAGGATGACGGAGTCGGGGGAGGCTCCCCTTTCGTCGAAGACTTTGACGCTAATCAGGTTTATCTGCGGCTTTTGGTTAGTTTGGATGGCTGTGAGTGGGAAAGCACTGCTTTGCGAGAGTGATGTAGTCATGCTGGAGGATTGATGTATGTTCCTGCCCTTAGGAAATGTGACCACGTTCGTTGAATCCCGTAGTATCAACGTAATGGTGTATAAAGAGCTGGTTGATTCCTGAAAGATAAACCTTACATTTTTAGCAACACCAGCGTATATCCCACCTATAATCCCTGCCGTGAAGCTACCATGGTCTCCGCTGGGCGTGTTGTTGTTACTGATCGCATTGAATCCGAACGTCGCTCTATTTTCAAACTCCATATGCGTGGTCCGAATGGAATCGTCGACCACGTACGCATACATGCCTTGGCCAGCGACTGAATCAAACACATAGTCGCTAGAACTACTCGTGCTTCTATGTGAGATAGCCACGAGTCCCCACTCGGCATCTGGCTGCGCAAGAAGGTGCCTCTTCTCTAAAGTGTCAAGCGGTGCCGTCTTTTGCTCGTTGAGCAGCTTCGGGGCCGGAACCAGGACGTCTGCCTCGACGTAGGCGACCTGTGCGGTTCTGTACTTCAGCCGATACCGTGTCGATGATTTTTGAAAGGAACTAACTGACCTCCGGACTGGCTTTGATGCCGGCAATCGTTGCATCATCGAATTCTCCCGCGTAGGCTTTCCATCCTGAGATTTCGTACGTCTTTTCGATGCCCGCCGTGGTATCGCGCTTGCCTGTATTTCTTGCGTGGAGGTCTGAGACCCAGCGTAGATGCGACTCCGTGGAAGAAGCATCTAGGTTGGGCTTGAGCGTAACGATGTACTTACCCTCGAGTACATTGTCACTCCTGGCCATTGATCGAGATGCAGGTTTTGGTGCTGCGGAGATGGTAGGAAGCAAGGCTCCAACTAAAAGCAAGAAGCTTCGAAGATTGGCCATGTCGGAAAGAGTAGTAAAGTAGCAATGGAGTTAGAATTTCTAAATCGCTGCCGTAGGTGCTTTATCATTTTAAACAAATACTCCTTTATCATGTTCTAGCCTCTGCTAGCGATGTTAGCGGCCCCGATGCAGAAGTTATTGGAAGGATCAGAAGACTCAGATCGCAAGAGTCTTACAGTGAACTAGAACTGTAGGCTGATTATACAACACCATCCATGGATTGTCGTCAATCGAACATTGGCTGTCGAAGGTGCTGTGCCGAATGAGTACAGCGAACTAGAATTCTAAGCTGATTATCCAACACCATTTATGGATTGTCGTTGACTAAACACTGGCTGTCAAAGGTGCTGTGCCGTATGAGCATCCCTCCATAGTATTTACGCCCGTAAGCCCCGTTATCTTGAGCTCTACACTACCTTACATTATGATTTTGCAAGGAAGAGAATCTAGTATAATATTTTCCCCTACCTTGAAAATTTTGGGCTGAAGTCGTCGAACGTGGACTCTATTTAAGCTCTACATTACTGAGCAATAACCAGCAACGGCGAAGAAAACAACATCATCAGTACCTTCGTAAGCAAGGTACGGAATTCAGTAAGCCCAGGCTTACCCCTCGCTGACCACCGTGCCGGTGAAGAAACGACTGGCATACCGACGAGGCGCAAACGTAGTGCCAGCGCTGCTCCCATTGGTTCGCATACACCATCACATACAACAACCTGTAAAATGATTTGCATGACCTCGACTGGTGCATCCAGTCTCCAAGGCATATGCATATTGAAATTTGGTGTACAGTACTAAACCGTACAGCCGTAGTACGATACGTTTGATGCGCTAAACAAGAAGCCGCGAATTAATAAAAACGCTGAGCCTACACACATGCCTTAATAATACTAATATATCTAGCGCCGGAACTATATCTTCATAGGAGTTCTTCCTAGACGAACAAACCGGCGACTTAGCAAAGCTTTAGTTAGCGCTTCTGCGAGGAAAGCCCGTCACGAGCCTTTATAGATGAGCGATCTTAATTAAGTACTAGGGGAGTTGCATAGCGGGAGTTACACATTTAGAATTAGAGTAGAGCGCGAATTCATTTCATTTATTTGATTATATTATCCATTCTTTTATTTATGTGTAGAGCCCACAGGTTTGCTACTCGGGGGTAGTTGAAATCATCGTTTTCTCTGCTACAACTATAATTAGTCTTGAAAGTGCCACAAAAACTGGTTCGTCTAGGAATCCCCTATGATGTAGTACATGTACGTACGCAAGCGACGGGAATGGTAATAAGTACTTAAAAAGTTGTAGACATGGTGTGTCTGTTCTGCTACGTCAGCCGAAAGTAAGAGTATTCATGACAAAAGAAAGAAAGACATTGAATTCTAAAATACCCCCCCCCTCCCCCTCCTTCCCTAAGTTTTTTGTTTTTATATGTTGTTGAAATGTTGATCACGTTGTTAATATCAAGGAGATGGGACCTTGACTTGAACTTTTACTCACTCACTCACTCCTTGTTCAAGATGACCTCAACCGCCTTCGTACTCATGGTAAACGTCGGCAAGTTAACAAACGAACCTGGGACCCGGGGCCATACACTCGCATCTACAATCCTAAGCGCTTCAACGCCCTTAACGCGGAACTTGGAATCGACGCATGCTTCGGCGGCCGTGGCGTTTTGGGGGCCCATGCGGCAGCTAGATGTGGCGTGGTGGCTAAATGTCTCGTCCTTGATTCCTTGGGCGAGTGATACGTCGGGGCTGGGCCAGACGCGCTGCGAAGATATGAATCGTTAGTGGGTGGGTATATGGGGTGAGGGGGGGAAGTGAGGTGAGGTGAGGAGTTGGAGAGTAGGTTTACCTCGTAGGGAATACCCGTGTTGTCGTATCCGCGGAAGAGAAGCTCGGCGGCTTCAGAGAGAGCGGTTAGGTCGTGGTCAGCGTTTTGTTTGAAGAAGTGGAAGTTGATGGCGGGTGTTATGCGCGGGTCTTTGGAACGCAGTTGGACGGTTCCTGCTGGGTTGGCGGTTTGCATCTTTATCACTGGAGATAGGGATAATTTTACATGGTTAGCAAAGGTCGGAAAATCGGGCGAGATCGTTTTAATGGCGGTTGGAAAGAGCTCTCATCAAATAGAGACAAATTCCACACCATGGGAATCGGTATTGAAAGCCAAGAGCTCATAGAGCGACCAAAGGGAAAAAAAGGCGTGGATCTTTGGACGCGCATGGGATACGTACCAGATGTAGACCAGTAGTGAGGGTCGCTGGAGAGGTTGGAGTAGCCCGGCCAGAATCCAGGCTTGACGCCCGTGGGGACGCTGCCGAAACAAAGATCAGACTCCTCGTTCCAAGACACGCTGCTGCGGCTGTTGAAGAGCAAGTATGCCGCTGATACATACGGACCGGTGGCGTTGGTCTGCCACATGACGAAGCATGGGTCTGAGGCGTCAAAAGTGCCGGTGCAGGGGCCGGAGGTGTTGAGCCAGGGCTCTTGTGCGCGAATCGTGACGCTCGTCTCGTAATTGTCTTGCATAAAGTTGCCCTACATATGAACATGTAAGTATTGAACGTGACTAAGGGGCGAGAGATTTGAACATACGACGGCAGGAAGATCCATCACAACTGGAATATCGAGGGCCTCCAGTTCCTCGCGTGGGCCAATACCGCTCAGCTTCAGGATCTGGGGCGTGTTGAACGTGCCTCCGGAAATGATGATTTCCTTTCCGCGCACCGCTCGCACCTCGCCTTCCTGCGACGCGTTGTATTGTCCACCAGCCGAGTAAAGCCCCTCACCTTTCTGGTACTCAATCGCAACTGCTTTGGGACCTGTTTTACCCTCCTCAAAGATGATCTTTTGGGCCAACGAGTGAAGACTAACTGTTAGCGGGTGCCCTGCAGCGACCACGGCGTTAAGATGTCTCGCGATGCCGCTACGGGAAGCAGTCTCGGGATCTATGGCGGTTAGGGCTGCATAGGCAGATGGCTTATAGCGATCCGTGTCAACCCTATTGAGATCGCGGCCTAAGCGCCGGGCGAGATCTTCGGTGCCGTTAGGGAACTCGCCTTCGACTTCACGGATAATTTCAGAGAAGAAGCTGCGGACATTGGGGAATTCGGCTATTGTCTGGAGGGTTCCGGGAGGGTTGCTGACCTAGCAAAGGCAGACATAGTCAGTCTCTAATCACACAGACCTTTTCTAGTTGATTTCCTAGCAAAATGCTTCGAACATACCTTAAGGAAGCCATCGTGGCCGTGGCCCGGAGTTCCCTGACGTACATACGTAGCATTTTCTAGCGCCATAAGATGGCGACGCATTTCCTCGTGTCTCCACGAGTCATCGCCCGTCAACTCCGCAATATAATCCCATTCGCTATCAGGCGCCCAAGCAGCGTTCATCGCATTCACCTGCGAACTGCCTCCCAGCGTGCCACCTCGTGGGTAGAGGATCCCTGCACTAAGCACCTTCTATCAGTATCATAACAGCCGTTTAAGGGTGGATAATGCGCAAAACTTACGGTGTAGAGCCGGCTGGGGGATCTACGCCGACATAGTAGGACCCATTGCTTAATGTGTAAGCATATTTAGAGTCCCGAACAGCCTGCGTCCTATTGTCAAAGTGCTCGACAAAATACTGCCACGAATGCGGCGCGTTTTCAGCGGCATATGCATAACTTAGTTCATTCATTCAGCCGCGCTACACAAGGCAGATTAAAGTTGGAGGAGGATCAAAACTCACCGCGCGGCCATAAGCTGATTAATGTCTTGGTGATAATCGCCTCCCGCTTCAATAAGAAAGACCGAGGCTCCCTTTTGCGCCAGGCCAGCTCTGTTATTCGGATATCAATAGAAATTCTGCAATTTTTTCCAGTCCAGACTTACGCCAAATTCCCCCCTCCGGGGCCCGATCCAACAATCACATAATCATATTCTTTGGTGTCAGGCGGCGGATATGCCTGTACGATACCGGCGCTGGCTAGCAATGTAGCTACTAGCTTCATCATGACTCTGTTTTCCAATAATTAAAGAAAAATTCTGAGTAACGAGATCACGACACACGTAAGAACTAGGTACAATAAGAATAAGAGTATAGTAAGGTAAAGCAGTAATAAAGATGAGTTGCTGTTATTGTCGCCATTATTAACGTAGTCGGAGCCACCAGTTTATATACACATAGATTGAGAGCCTATCAATCTAAGCAACGATGCGCAGCAACACCTCTAATACACATGGATTAAATTTTAGAGGTATACGTAATGCTGAATACGTAATGCTGAACGGTTATTACTGTTCCAGAGATACTAATCCCTAAAGATCGTCGAGGTATGTACAGAATATCAGATGAAGCGCCCAAAAGGGAAAACAGTTTCGTATTGGAGGTGTTGGCGTGCATCGTTATTTAGATAGGCTCTTACAACGGAATTGACACTAGTCCCAAAACCTATTATAGTAGGTTCTTGGCAGGACCCGCACACTTCTCAAGTGAGCTCAAGTGCTTGATTAGTTGGCAAGCCACTAGTAAGGACAGTCCTCCTTCTTGGCGATCGTCCAGGTATGCGTTTGGCTGGTTTTCGTAGCTGGTGATGTAGTCCGGGTTGATTTCATTCGACGATTGATGATGTTTACATGTACGGTTAACGCTAAACCTCTTACGAGATTCGGGCCGTGCACGACTAGTGGTAAGGCAACGCGCCCCTCCGGATCAATTGAGGCCATCACTCACTGCCATTGAGAGGAATCGAAATGGAAAACACAATGGCTTCGCAACCGTCACGCAGAAAAAGAAACCGCAAGAGAAAACAAAAGAACAACACAACGTTACCCACAACAGCAACAACAGCAGCTCCGTTACCGGCACGCACAACGGCAGCTCCCCAGCCTCATTCACCGCTCCTCAGCCTACCGCGCGAACTCCGCGACCGAATCTACAAATACGCTCTCACTCCACCAGAGACCGGACTCTTCTACTTCCAAGCTGACCCCTACAGTGCCCCCGACTTTGCACTCGGTTCCCAACAACAAACACCCTTCAACGCGCTCAAATAAACCTCGCGCCAACTCCGCCAGGAGACTCTCGGTCTAGAACACAAATTCAATACCCTCATCACCTTCACGGGCAGCGCGAAACTTGCGAACGGCCAGGTCGTGCCAAAATGCCCTGCCTCGCAATTCATCTATTTCACGAAAAATCTGTGCTGCGAGAAGGCGCGTCAGACGCGCTTACCGCGGGATATTCGGGTACACTACGACTTCCCTCTTGAATGGGTGTATGAGCTAGGGTGGTATGGAGATAGGCACAAGGCGTATCCCATTAAGCCTCTGCATGAGGTCGCGCGCTTCTGCGAGACGCATCCTACCATTAATGTGTGGTGGTACACGCGCGCGCTCGAGGACATCTTTGCCGGAAGAAAGCGCCTGTTTGGCTATGCTCTCATGCTCGTTGGCACAGCCTTGGGAAGCCAAATGCGTCCCAACTGGGAGTGGAACCCGCCCGTTTTCGTTAACCCTGAACTTTACTACAAAGTTTATTCGTTGTGGCATGACGAATCTAAATGCCCGGACCCCGAGGAAGTGAATGACTGCCCTTGCGATATGACGGTCAAGGCTGAGAATTTCAGACTGTTGCCTGACGTTCCCAAGGACAGGGATTGGCAGAGTGAGTTTCGGAAGGAAATGGAAAAGATAGGTATCATAGAGAGGATATATCGGAAGCGATTGAAAGGATTCAGGGGTTCATCAAGAATGGGATTTAAGAGTTAGTTCATGCAAGATTGATGCTGTGTTGCAATTAATATAATTAAACTACAGAAACGAGGACCTTTAGCTTTTATAACCCCTTCTTCAGACATAAAGGGTCCTTTAGGGGTGGTCGCTGCCTACTTACTACTTTAAGCGCTTAGTCTAAGGGGTGGCGCAGAGCATCTAAACGATAAGCTTTAAATCGGGGTTACGAATTTACCGTATACAGAACTGTGACACGCGGCGAGTTAGAGAGAAAAATCTACTTTTATGGTCCTATAGTCGTATCTAATATCAAGTAGTTGATTTTTGGTATCAATTGTTATGTAGTGCTCTAAACAGATTGTTTTCTCCTTACTAACTGTAGGTTGGTGTTTTTTGCTGTTTATGGTTTACAGTGTCTAGGAAAGAAAATCTACATATGTTCGCTATACCGCATTTAGTATCAATAGCTATTGCCCTTAAATACAGAGCTCTATAGACACCGAATACAAGATTTAGTATCAAGTCTAAGTGCTGCTTTAATACCTAAAAATGTCGTCCACGTCGCCCATGTCTTCTGCTTGTCCACTCGTCTACACTAATTATCACACTTACTATCCACACTTATCGCCCGTTACCCCGAATCGCGTCGTACATCGCACCTGCACTATTTATTATTCTGATTTCCCTCGTTCTTCAGCCAAGGCTCCTCGCGTGATTGATATCTCAGACTAAGGCGAACTTCAAAGAAACTCAAAACTTACTACTGCTTCGCAATGTCTACTTCATCCTTCCCCAGCAACATCTTGGCCACAGTTATCATTAATCTTAAATTGATCAATAAGACCAACGAGGATCTCACGCCGTGATCCTTGGCAAATCAATATTGGCACGAAGCGACGACGCCCATTCTGTATTGAAACGTTGTATTTGATCAAGACAGCTTGATTCAATTTTGCAAGCCAGCGTAGTGCCGTACGATAAAATTTTATGGTTCATGCAAGTTTGAACGGTGGGGGCCACGGTGGCTGGATCTCACAGGTCCGGCTTACATCATCTTCTTGTTGTTGTTGGCAGTCAGCACGCGCGCGGTATCTCCTCTGCCCCCCGAACCAAACTCTCTGAACCCAACCCACCCAACTGCCCAATCTCCACCATGGTCAATTATAGCGGAATTCCCAAAGGAAATTGGAAGAAGCCAATCAATCTTAACTTCTCCTCCACGCGTCATGGAGAAATACGCGTTCCCTTCATACATTATCTTAGCCAGCCAAACGCGAGCCGGCCAAATGCACCATTGAACGCGTCTTTCCCTCAATTCACTCTTTTGCCTCCGGAGCTACAGCTAAGGATAATTCAATATTGTGAAAAGTCTACACTTTTTCAACTTCTGCATACATCAAGCCTTATACGCGCTGAGGCAGCCAAACTCCTTTTTTCTGATCCTAAGGCGATCTACTGGATTGACGCTAAGTGGTTATTAGAAGGCGGTTACTCTGGGGACACGCTCTATGACTTAGAGTTTATGAAATATGTCGAGCATCTATATATCGATTTCTTATGGATGCATGAGCAAACGTGGATGAACAGAGCAGACTGGGGAACATACAGCGGCACTGAAGAAGAGGCTGTGACTGGAGCCTATGGAGATATGGATAATAACATTAAGAAGTTTTGGGGTACAGTACAGCATCGATTTCCACGGCTGAAACATGTCATGCTAGGCGACGACCATGATCGATCGAGCCTTCAAGTACCGCCGATTGTGTTTACAAAAGTGGGTGAAATGTCTCCGGCTAGTATCCAAGTTTCTCTCGCGTTATTCCACCGCGGCGATGGGTCTACTAGCCGCCGATTAGAAAGAGGGGTCTGGCAGCGCCGGCTAGACACATATCAAGCGGACGTCGACCCAGACGCTAAAGCACGGTGGATTAAGCACTTATCTTGGAAGGAACCGTTAGTTACAATACCTTATAGAGTCCTGAATGGACCAGTTGGGAAGTTTCAGGACTTCTATATTAGGCAAGAACAGCAAGATGGTCAGCAGTGGGGTATGTCGTTCGCGTTTTCTGATCTGGTGCGAATAGTATTAACGTTTCTTTAGCAACCCGTGTATACAAAATTGCAGCAGTAGAGAAAGGCTATCTTGATCTTGATACACCCGATTATAGCTTTTGCTGCTCTGTCCAAGGCTGTGATGCTGTATTCAAACAGCCTGAAGAATACACCTCACACGCGATTGAAACTGCGCACGACAAAAAACATCCTCTACCAGAAGCCTTCCAAAACCTGTTTTCCGAAAATGGTGAACGGCACAGACGACTATTTCACGACATTTCTAAGAGACGAATATCCCTTAAGAATTGGTGGGGTCGTGAGGGGTCCTTACAACGTCAGGCAGCAAAGAAGGAAGTCATACATCAATTGGAGAATGACGTTCTGTTGTACGCACATGATAAATCAGTCTTGGAGAATAAGTGGTTGAGGATGATACATTTTTTTCTGGGTGAGGTTACATGTGCGACACACTGACATGCTTAGTACTAAGCTTGATCCAGTGCTAGTCAATTGCTCACTACACGTGCTTAACGTACTTGATAAATCTCTCTTTATTCTCTATTATGTATCGATTGTCTATGAAACACGATCAATATCTGTTTTAGTCACTCTCGAGGTGCTTCAAAAGTATACATCACATTAGAACGGTGTGCCTTTTCAAAATGTTCATGTCTGTGATCCTGTTTACGCTATACCTTTGCATTTACCTATCCGAATCTTACAACGCTTATTTTATTCTTTTACTAAATCTTTGGCTGGCGAACTAGTCCTCTTATAAGACATCTGCTTCTTGTAAATATTAGAGTATATGGGAGGAAATAATATGCAACTTGTTCTTTGCTATAATCAAATTCTATTCTACTAAAACAACTAATAAGTGAAAATAACAACTATTCTAAAGTAAACTGAAAACCGGTAACCAAGTTTAAAAAATAAAAATCCATTTGATTAACAACAAGCCAGGACGGTCAAAAGAAGCGACCATCTTGATCCTTCTCTCCTCGCCCACTCTCTCCGAGTCTCTCCCCGCCTTCCCCCTCAACAGCACACACAGGCCGCAAGGATGGCACGACCCATCGTTTGCATTTCAGCCATTCAGAAATCTAAGGGGCTCATGAAAGCAAATCTTGCTAAAAATGACCTCCAGCAAAATCTTACGCCAAGAAGCTTAGCCAACTGGTGGCTTGATTTGCTGCTTCCTTACCAGTCTCCCTTTTACCTCTCATTATCGTGCGCGAGTGTAACGGTGGTGATGGTGGTGATGATGCTGAGGCTGATAATGATTGGAGTTGCTCTCATGTGATTACGGCATGGTGTTGCTGCCTGGGGACGAACCATGGAACGCGCAGGAGAGATCTGGCATGAAAGTTGTCTACCAGTGGGGTCCACATACCATCACACGAATCGTCTTCCATTCAACACTTCACTGCCATTATTATCATGGATGATATAATCTCCATTTGCACGATAATTAGTTACAAAATCGAACCTTGGAACACCCCATCCCCGCCCAGGCAGCAACGCAGCCACCAACTGATCATCAATCCAAAGCAACCCAAAGCGCCCCAACAGCATCTCCATCGTCATTTTCGATGTGTATGCATCAGCGATGGTATCAGTCGATGAAGGGCCAATGAATGGAGAAAAAAATGGTACAAATCGAGTCCGAACTGACGCACACTCGGAAGGCGAAGACAATCTGGCCGGTGGGTGCGAACCATGGGCGGGCATTCGTTCGACAGATAGAGCAACCGTGATTGGTGGGAGAGAAAAAAACCTGTTCCCGTTCCTTTGGGACAGCCTGCGTGAAATTCACACTTGACTGAGCGGGTGGGGACAGGAAGTCCTGTACAATACAAAAACCCCGGCCCTCCTCTCTCCCTGCGACCCTCTAAGCTGTTCTTAATATTAGCTTCAACGGGTGAGGGTTACATACCTTAGTTATGTTCTTCCCCTCTATACCCCCAGTCTGTGTTTCACGGCATCGGGGGTCTGGGGTCATTGAGGGGCCATCCTCACCTGTTCAAGTGCCCTCATTGTATCCTTCTCAGAACCCAAGTATCCCTGCATCCTTAAGTGTTTTCTGTTCTTTTTCAAGATGGAATAAGGTAAGATTCTTGCGGCGCTGGACGGAAACGACGACAGGTGCATGGAGGGTGCGCGGAGGCGTCTCGATTCCCATTCTCTCTACTCATGCTGTTAGACCGGTGATGAAGTTGCGCTTCGCTGCCGTGGGAACAGCTCACCTTGTCTTGAGGCTCGAATCCTCGACGAGGGGGGCTGCGTTCGCCAACGGCTGGAAGTAGTTCTGAGGTCCGAGTGCGAGGACGAGTGCATGAGGGTGGCTGTGGCTGTGGAGGAGAGCACAAGGCAAGAGTTAGCAAAGGCATTGAGAGTGGCAAACGAAAGACGGGGATACCAAGAAGATACCGAGAGACTGGAGCGAAGTGTTGCATGGTAGAGATTCACGCACCGTGTGGTGGCGAGGATGTGTCACAAGGAGAAGAACCAAGATCCGGTGGATGAGAAGCTTGCCTGGCATGGACGAGGAAGAACATGGTAGATGACATGAGTGGAAAAGCAACACTGAGGAAAACCGGGCGCAGTGAAGAGGCAGGATAAAGACGACGAAAAAAGTGGATGACAGGTGGGAGAACGAAAGAGGATGGAGGGCAGATGGGATTGTTATCTGCGCTGCTCATCCCTTCGCACTTACTCTGGACTGTTTTGATCGTAAGCAGTCATCACTTACATGTTCCGGCAGGTGCAATTCGGATCAGACGGTAAGTTCAACGAAGAGAAGGCACTATCCTGCGTTGCGACTGCAGGCTTCAAATATGAAGATCATGAGATACAGTTCTGGATTGACCGAGCAACATTTAATTCATAAATGATAAAGACCTCTATAAACATTTCATGGCCAAAGGTGCGTCGTGCACTCAGAATCGCACAAGAACGCCGTTTGTCCAAAAATGAAGGTACCTTCCTTGCACCGCGGAGTCCTGCTTCCCTCAGTCTTCAACAACCAAGCCTTTGCTCGAATGTCCACACAGGATCGAAACCCGCGAAATGCACAATTCTCAATAAAATTCCCTACGACGAACCGTTAGCAGGCACATCGATCCCTCCTTTTCCTCCAAATCTCCAAATGTTCAATCAACCCATATTATCAATTATTCATCGTCAATTCCCTACACTCAGCACAAATGTTAATAAACAGAAGTGCTTCTACGTAGCTAGCACCCGATGAGCAAGCAAAAGGTCTAGCACCTATTATTCCAATACCAACTTACAATACGTCCCTTGCATCTCTCTTCTGCCCCTAGAACTCCCTAAACCCCATTCAACGCATGCATCTACACCCTTTGAAAGCACCATTGTCCTTAGCTCTGCCGGGAGAAGGATGGCGAGCAGAAACTTTTGGGTCGAGGGTGCGAACAGATGGTGTGTTAAAATCAGAAGACGGGCTTCTTAGGAGAATGACATATTTGTGCCTCTAATAAAGATATTATATAACCCAAAACCTGCTCTAAATCTTAGATAATCGGCCTGTTACTTGTGTTCTCTGTTTTCGTTTCGATATTTAAGAATCAAACTCATAGCCGTGTCTCAGATATACTCAAATGATTGTAGCAGGATGCGAATAATAACAGACATGAATACTACAGGGTCGATGAGGGTCAAATTGATCTTCTGCAAGCTAGGCGGATCAATGCCTTGAACAAAGCGTGCTGTTCGATTATATCATATGCTCAATGGAACATCCTCTGTATCATGGTTAGGTACGTTTCTTCCATGTTATTGTCTAATGATGCGTCGGTAGTCTTCTGAGCTTACAAGATCGGTTAATGTTTATTATATGGAGTATTCGTTTCCTCTTTACCAGCTACCTAAATTTTGCTTGATTTTCCTATTTACAGAACAGAGTTAGCCCTAACCCTAACACAGTTCTAGTAGTTTAATTCGCATCTTAACACTTGCATCTCTACCTATTTCACACAGTAATATGTCTTAGCTAGGCGGCATCAATTTGCTGACGCCGTTGTTGACCATTCGCTCAAGCATAGGATCACTCATCATCGCGGAGTTGCTTCCAATGTCGTGAAGCCTAGCACCAGTCCGCATCGGCCTAAGACATATTGCAGCGGCGCGCAAGGACGTAGCCGACGACCGTTAATCGCGTAGCTTGCAATTTTTGACCAACGGTTATTCTTTAAAACACTACAAAATGCGAACTAGCAGATTCCAACATCTTACCGCGGCTGAATGTTCCCGATCACGTTTTGGTTTAGCAAGCTAACTTGTATACTGATCACCCTCTCGTACCCGAAATTATGGTTCTGTACGAAGGTGACGGCTGATGACGAGATGCATGTATGGCGGTAGGTGGTGTGAAACAGAAATAATGGCAGATATATAAAATACAGCATTGTTCGCCCCCGGGATAGCACCTTGACTATATTATTATCTCTCAGTACATCCACTTCTTTGAGGGTTATAGCATTCTATCGAGTCTTGTCGCCTCACGCGCAAAGCATGACGAGACGCTTCAGTTTGCAGTTGCTCACAATGTGAAACCTTGGATAGAGGAGTCCGAATGTAGTGAGTCTGGTATTGCGAAGGTTGTGGAAAATCGTAATGGAAATAGGCTGCGTTACCGCGGAGTGCTTATTTCGAAGTAGTGGTGCCCTGAAGCGTAGCGCAGTCAAACAATAGAAACCAACAGGTACTGTGATATGCTAATGAGAGAATACTTCAGATTTCTATTAGAGATAAGCCGCGGTCATGATAGATAGCCCACTATTCCTAGCTATTTATCGTTTCATTATACCTTACAAATGATCGAGATTACCAGATGCTATCTTACTGAGGCAAAATGGGAATCGTAGATCATATGACATTCTGAGCCCTGAGAGCTTCCTCCACAACGTTGTCCAACGTCTTTCTTGGCAAACCCAATCTATCATTAAACAGCTCTCCTTCCTTCTCCAGATTACCTCCATACTTTCCCGTCACAAATCCCGTCTCAATAAGAGCATAAATTGCCATTTGGTCTCCACCACGGACCGCATCCTGTTTTTCCTGAATGAGTTTCTGGCTATCGATCGTTTCTTTGTCGTACGTAATTCCTTGAATTCTCTCAATCGCTTTGATCAACTCCTGCTGGGAGATGACAAAATCACTCAGGAACACATTGGTATTCTTTGTTTCGTCCCGGTTCAACAATGCCTGCACTAGCCCGTTGGCCGTGTTTTCCTCGGTCGTGCAAGAAAAAAGGCCCTCACCATCGTCCCAGAATATAAACTTCTTCTCCTTGACGTGCATTCCGAGGAATTCGTGTTCCATGCTCCAACGGATCCACATGCCGCAGGAAATGCTCATCCATTCGATCGCGCCATCCGTCGCCTTCGCACGCAGATACTCCTGAACTTTTCCCTTGTCATGGAAGACACTGTTCAATGCTTGCGCGTCTGGCCGCAGATTGTTCAAGCCATATTCGCTAGGAACATAGCGCGTAACGCCAGCGGATATGGCTGCATCAACCATTCGGAACTGATCGGCTGCTGATAGAGAGGTCATACAGTTCACGATGACATCTTGGTCTTTGAAAGCCTGAACGAGTTCGTCTGTGGGGTATGAATCAGCGATGCTGATAGTTCGAAGATGCGCAGGTAATTTTGCTTTCGATGAAGCTCGTTGAAGCAACGTCAAGGTGAATGTAGGCTCTTGTTCCAAGGTTTTCAGCACGTGGGTACCTATAGATCCCGCCGCACCGACGATAAGGATATTCTTGAAAGGTGACATATCTGAATTGAGGATCTGGTCGTTATTGAAGATAGATTGCAGTGATTTAGGATGAACTAGGTATACTTTGTTTGCTGCAAGATCATCTTATATACAGAGGAAACATGAATAATCCCCACTGGCGGATCTACAGAGATTACAAGAATATGCATGAAATACCTGCCGAACGCATGCTAATCTTTCGAATCGAGATTCATCCCCTCTTTGATTAGTGAATGGCTCCGCTCCTGATTGCATAATACGATGTCACGCTGCAGGCCTAAGCATTGTGTTTACTGCGAATTAGTTGGGACGCCAAGTCTATGCGCGATATACCGTAGAAACTCACAAATAACGGGCATACCGACACTCTTGGCTACAGTGTACACCAATATCTCATTGGACGCAGCTGTTACTTCAGGGCAGTTAAACATATATCAGTGATGGCTAGTAATCTAATTGCCAATTAAAATCAACAGCCAAGAGCGTCGGCGTGCCCGTTTTTTGCGAGTTTCTACGGTATACAGATTATCGTTCACTATGTACCTCGGGTTTTGTGCATGAGTACATAAGCATATGTAAGCGTCTTGGATCGGTTGTTCACTAATCATCGCACCACGAAGACATGTCCTTACACATCACGCCAACTCAGCAATATCATCGATATCAAAACCGGCAACATATATCCTACGAAAATGAGGCCGCAGAATTCGATTTTAACTATTCTCACAGCGCATAGCCCACTGGTTGCTGCGCTAGAGGTAGCTGTCTTCGTAATTGATAGCCTCCTGAAAAATCCTCTTCATTCTTCTGCACAGACATGATCTAGCTGCAACATTCTGGAAGGGCAAAAGCTTTACCGTGATAAACTGACTTGGTGGATGAGGAACATGATTCAACGTATATACTATGTACATAGGATTTTCTTTCTGTCCGCTTACGCAAACGCCAGGAGTAGGAATAAAATGAATTCAACGAACAGGAACATATTCAATTGGTTCTCTCCCACTTGAAATCACTTCGTCCAGCATTTCAAGGCGATCCTGACCCCAAAACGGCTCCCCTTTGAACACATACATGGGGGCGCCAAAATACTCCTTTGCAACCACTTCTTTTGTTAGCGCCTCTTCTTTCACCGCTAATTCTTTCTCAGCCTTTGCACGCTCCAGCAATTCTCTCCCCTGGAGCCCTGATGCAATAGCCAGTTCCAAAATTGTCTCTTCATTCGCAATGTCGCCCTCATTCGCCCACACCGTCTCCAGGCTTCTTCTCACAAATTCGTGCACCTCGTCATGGCCAGACTCCTCGATCGCGGCAAGCAGAACGCGGTGTGCTAGTGATGGATTGGCAGGATAGTACTTGGGCTCTGGAACAATGGGTATATCTCGGGTGCGACGCCAGCGTTCCATCTCAAGGAAGCGATAAGCCTGCCTCTGTCGGGAGCGCTGTTTTACGGGAAGACCGCCTGATACTGAAAATAAATGCATAAGATCGATGGGTTTGTAAATTATTTGGGCATTGTATTGCTCGCGAAGGGCGAGGAGGCGCCGGCTGCCGATGTAGGACCAGAGGGAGATGAAAGAAAAGTAGTATTCGATGACGGGTCCAGCGGCCATTGTGGACGTCAATATTCAACTTGAGGAGCAAATAAAAAACAAAAATCAATTAGTACTGCGTACATTTGTTCCTCTCGGTGGAATAAGAATTAGTCCGCACGTGACTGAAATGACGCTATTCTCGTCTCGATTTCACCACTTTCTATCTCCGACGTCTCCACCTCACTATCTCTACCCCCATCCTTCGTTTCAACGAGGTTGACTCGAAAGCTTCGCAAAATTCTTTCCGCCATCGCTCGATGCGAGAGTTTACAAATTACCAGGGCATCTCACCCTTTTTTGGATCGTATTTTGGCACTACCCTTTCCTGTATGCCAGCTGCCGGATCACCTGTAAAAGTCCTGAGATCCTCGACATACCGCTTGAAATTTGGCATGAGTGCCCAGAACATAGGGTCGTCGCTATGATCCTCTAACCTCAATTCCTCCCAAAGATCCATTTCGGCCGTGAATGGAACGGGTACGTTTTTCCGGCAGGAACACGTGCTCCAGCTACGGCCTGCTACTCGAATACTCTGAGGCCACATGATCCCATCACCATGCCTACAAAAGTCGTGGACGCCGCCCAGAAAGGATCCATCCCCCCAATGTGATCCGACTTGAATCAAAATTGAAAGCTGCGAGGGCGGGGCATCTGAAGATAACCAAAAACCCGAAATTCCGCAATTCTAAACATTCGCGGTGGCTTTCGTAGAGATGGGATTATTGGCAGCTTGGTTCACGGTCTTCTCCCCAGGTCACATGGCACATCCCTGATGACTTTGCGTACACGGAATCCACGGTACGCCTAGCTATCAACGTCTTGGAACATCACATATGCCGGAGATCAATTAGTATCAGTCTAGTGGTTTTCCTCACGGGTAACCACAGCCAGAAGACTCTAATACGACACTAGCCATCTTACAACGCATATCTAAAATGCAAATTCTCCTTATCCGTGAGATCTTTAAACGCCGATACTGCGCCTTCCTCCTTGTTCAAGTTTAACAGCTCCCTCTGCTTGTTCTCCCGGTATAGGATAACGTACAACATTAATGCTGACAAGATGGTTATGCAATAGCTGTTACACTGTAAGTCACTCATAACTCTCTCAGCGTGGGCGGGGAAGATATACCAAATGATCAGCCCAGTCCACAGCTCGGGGTAATGCAGCCCTTTAGATTGGCTCTTAACTAGCTGTGGTCCAATAATGTTTCCTACGCAATAAGCAACAAATACTGCAGATGCCATAAAACTCTTCTTTGTTTCGCCCGCAATATTAGCAGCACCAATAGTAACAGTTAGCCCAACGACTGGGCCAAAGAAACCAATCATAGAGTAACCTGCTACAGGTGTGACAGGACGGTTGCCCCATTCGGACTTCCAAATCATAATGAAGCCTGCGATAACAGGAAGGCAACAGGCAATCAAGATTGGTATGCGAACATTACGATACTACCAGAACATATTAGCGAAATCTCGTTGGACGCGATATCCCTACCTTTGAACAAAGCCAACCAGTCAGTGGGATCCCAACAGCGCACACAGCACCCAGCGGGAACTGGAAGAGGATGCTTTCTAAGCTCGAATACCCGAACGTGGAAACAATCAGCGGGCCGAAACCAGATACCGCGCCATTTACAGTGTATCTATTGACATATTCAGTGTCCTGTCTTCATCGTATAGGAGGACCGGGCTCACGCAGAGGCCATAGTCAGAGCGACAAGCCAAACTTTCACATCCAGAGCTGCTTCCTTTATTTGGGCCCATTTTATCTCTTGATTTCTCACTCCTGTTTGCCCTTCCCGCAACCGCTCAACTGCAACGATGCGCTCCTCAGGGGTCAAGAACCACGCGCTCAGCGGTGAGTTAGGGAGTGCAAAGCACCAGAGACCAAAGATGAACGTTAGCCCACCGGCTAGGACGTAAATATACTATCGCGATGTATCAGATTAGCTGGTCCAGGGAATAGCTAGAAAAAAAAACCGACCTGCCATGGCGTAAGAGCACCGCCAGTAATTTGCGCAAAACCGTAGTTCAAAGCGCCACCTATAATAGTAAACCATCCCGTACCAGAAAACCACCAGGTTTGTCGCAAAGCTTGTTCTGACTGAGTGTAATATCCACTCACGGTTATCATAAAGGCAGTCGGTACGATGGACTCGGTAAAACCTACGCAGCTGAAGTCAGTATTTGCCACAGTAGACATCTCGGCTATGTATATGGCTCTTAAGCGGGGCACTTTGTTTTAACGGTGTACATATTTTACTCCGCAGAACCGCGACAGTATTTGTTGGAAACATAGGACTCGGCACTGACCGAGAAAGAATCTCTGTACCAATAACCCCTTCCAATCCTTAACCCCGGCAGTGGAAGCGCAGATAACAGCCCAAATCATCGCAGCCGGTCCCAACACATAGTTTGACCGAAATCGTTGCAGTAAATACGTCATGGGATATGAGCCTACCAATTGTCCAAAGTAAAAAATGGAAGTCGCCCAGCTCAATCGTGAAGTGTTTGTCGTAGGAGGTGTAGTAGACGTGTCAACGATGGATAATTGAAGGTCCTTGGTCATACCGAACAATGCTGCGCTTCCAAGTATGGCTTTGTCGTAATACACGAGGCCATAACCGATAACCATGGCAGGCATAAGGAAGAGGTCGATTTTGCGCAGGACGCGCCGGGCGATTTTGGGGTCGATTGGAAGAGCCTCCTCGCCGAGCATTTCAGCAGCAGCAGCAGCAGCCGTGGGAATCATTTTTTGCACTTTGGAATGTTTTGCTTCTTCTCTCGTAACATGATCTTGAGCAGCTGTTTGGGTGGGCGACATGTTTGGCGGCTCCAGAATCGGTGAACGAGTTATTTGCAATAGCTCAACGCGTTTATATAATCCCCTTGTACATCTGTTTAGCGTAATACCGCGTGGTTGGCAAGCACGCAATAAAAATCCCCACTCGTGCGATCGATTATCGGGACCCAAGACCAGAATTTTTGGCCTCAGGGTTTATCGCAACTCGGCACTTGAGCTAATGCCGACGGCATAGTTGATTAGCGAGATTGCCACGTGATTGCCTTTCTGATGGGGTCCCGCAAGGGGGACTGAAAGTAGTATGCAAGGCCGGGACCCCAACGCCAAATCGCTCAATCTGAAGGTTCCTTACCCAATAACCATATTATTTTCGGTTACTTTTATATTTCAGAACCCTTGATTTCCTTCCGGAACAAAAGAAGTTACGTTAAATGCTTTTTTGGGGTAGTTCCTGATAGATGAAGCATTTCTAATGTTGGTGTTGGCATTCGGGCCCTGTATCCCACTTTCAATGCTCCTTGAGAGGGGTGTTCTGCGGGTTTCCCGCGTTATTGGAGCAAAGTATGGTGCAATGCCAAGGATGAATCACGTTTTCTTCGCACCAAGACCAATTAAATATTGCTCCTATCTCCGCAACTAGTATGTAGACAAAATGAAATTGATGCTGAGACCGTAGTATGGAGGCCTAAAAAATTCGGTCTTGACTGCGCTCTCTATGTGACCAGAATTGATAATCATAAATTCCCCCACCTTGTTGACTAGAAAGTCAGGTTAACAAGTCACTGCATGTATGTAGGTTGAGTATCGATACTTGAACTTTCTCTTACTTCCTAAGCTATCATGGCGACAACTACGTCCACTGTTACACTCCCTTATATACAGATTCCTGAGACTTCAGAGGATCTGGATTGGGCGGACCTTGTAACGCTTGATCTTTCAAAATTTGATAAGGCCGGCGGAAAACAAGAGCTGGTGGAAGAGTTTCGACGAGCGATTGAGGAAGTAGGTAAGTTCGAATATCTCGAAAAGGTGGAGGATGTGATGATAGGTCCGTTAATGGCCTGATGGTATTCGATACTGATCGAATTTGAATAGGGTTTTTCTACGTCACTGGGCATGGATTGAGTAGAGAAGATATTGATACACAATTTGCACTTGCACAGTCAACGCTTGCCCTTTCAGATGAAGAGAAAAAGCTATTTCGTGCGGCATTGGAGAAGGGCGATTATAACGGTACTTGGTGCATGTCCGTCCATTCAAACACAACTCACAATCCCTTCAGGTTGGAAACCTGCCGGAATTCGCGACCTCATACCTGGCGTACGTGATAATTTTGAGATTTACAACATCCCCAAATTCATCCCATCGCACGCAAACCGCGCACATCCAACCGTTGTCAAGGAGCATTGGAGTACCATTGAAAGCTTCTCAAAGCGTGTCCATGAGCAGATCGTCAAGAGGCTACTTGTTATTTTTGCGATTGCCCTAGAGTTGGAGGACGAAGAGTACTTTATTAAAAATCACCGTTATGACCAGGAGAGCGGTGATCATCTGCGATATATGAAGTACTATCACAGAAGCGAAGAGGAGAACCAAAAGCTAGGTGGTGTGTGGCTGAAGGGGTAAGTATCGATACGCTTTATTTCCCGTGATGTTTTTTTGAGTTGAAAATCTGAATCAATTTTTAACTTGCCGCAAACAGACACTCGGATATGGGCTCCTTGACCCTTCTCTTCCGACAACCTGTTGCAGCTCTTCAGATCCTCTCCCGCGAAGGTACCTGGAAATACGTGCGGCCCTCCACAGATGCTATAACAGTCAATCTAGCTGACGCGCTTTCCTTCCTGACCAACGGCTACCTTAAGAGCAGTATCCATCGAGTAGTGGCGCCACCAAAAGATCAAGCACATGTAGACCGACTTGGCGTCATTTACATGGTCCGAATCGAAGATGAAACAGAGTTGGTATCGATTTCTGAGAGCCCAGTGTTGAAGAGATTAGGGCTTTTGAAGGATGGAGAGGGTGGTATCATAGGGGAGGATGGAAAGATTGTCAAGGCAGGGGAGTGGGTTAGGGGTCGGGTAATGAGAAATCTGGGGGAGAGGAGGATAGGTGAGGGCAAGGGGGAGAAAGGCGATAATGAAGAGAGTGAAGTGGAGATTGTAAAGGGTATAAAGATCAAATATTACGAGTAGATATTGGAATATCTCTTTATTCTGGCACCGCTGTAGCCACCTATGAGGAAGCTTCGCCTGTGAAACCGGAAACGGTTGGTTACTTATTGGTGCCTTTCATTAAACTGGGATCCACCTCTCTATATAAAAAAGCCTCTCAGGTCGTCCTAGTTACCTGGTCTAGTAATAGGTGTAGATATATTACACTGACATAATGAACGATATGTAGAGGACTAATCCATATAAAGTGTATTGGGATATATGGTCTAAATCACAATGTCATCTTATACCTTAGCTTATTAGTAAGTATATTAGCCACATGTAAACCTATGACTAGATGAGGTAACTAGGACCGGCCTAAAGGTGTTTATTGTCTGGAGGGGTGACCCTTAGATAAATGAATACGATTATATCGTGCTGGCGATAAGTGAATTGTTATTTTTGTTTGATTATGTGGATGCCTAAAAGTATCCTTACCTAGGCCCAAAAATGAAATATTAAGTGAAAGATAAACGCTGGCCGAGAGGTGAAATATTCTGAGGATTTCATCAGTCACTGGAGCATCACAGTCTACTCTTTGGAGATCTATTTGTTAAGATCATTCGCACAAGGGCTCGGGTGAATAGATTTGCACATGGTATTTAAAGGTACCACACCCCAAAGAATCCTCGATTTCATTCATCGAATTTACACCATCGACTTCCCACATCTACCGCGAAGCATCTATATCCGGCGGCCACCCCCACAACAAAACAACTACAGTATGACATCGCGACAATCAAATAGCCAGGCTGCCCTAGCTTCCGTTCCACGGCACGAGATCCTACATGCCCTTCGTCAATGGCGAGAAGGACAATACATATTACGACTTTTCATAAACTGCCAGTACGAGAAGCCTTTCCACGGGCTATTCTTTCAGACTACGGAAAAGCCCCAGATTTAATGACGAATCCGTGCCGACAAGCCAGAAAGAACGATCTAAATCTTGTATTTTGGTAAAACCAACAAGGGATATCACGGTCTGCCCGTTCTACATGCAAGTTTTGCGGTCGCATGGGCCACATCATGAGTAGGTTTCTCCAGGCTAAACGGTCTGTCAGGGCTGGGGCTGACCGGGTTCGCGTGTGTGGATCTTTCGCCCAGCATTAGATCGCCATATCTGTCGCCAAAGAGGTAGGAGCTGCTGAAGACATAACGACCGCAACGAAGTAAAGGAATTTTCCCGGAAACGCAGTGCAATTGCACGAAATGATAGATGTTGAGGTGGGGTAACGGTAAATTATCAAGTGTACAGGTCTCCGATCGTAAATAACGCGCTACACGGCCATTGGTGGACGCGTCTACGGTCCACGAAAGCCACAGTCTAACCCGGTTTAGGTAAGCTGGCATGCGCGTCACTTACGCGTGTCACGTGAAACCTATTAAGCAGGTGGTTGCAGTATGAATAGTATGATTGATGTTTCAGTTGATATAGCGATATTTCCCATATTTCTATAATATTTCACAATCCCAAATAGATCATGGCTTGTTCTGCAAATATTTGTCCGCCTACCGCCACCCTTAGGATTCACACTCATTCCGATTTCAAGAGGTTTCTGAAGCTACGAGACATCAGCTTTGTACCGGCGGGCAGGGCTTCTCTAGGTATAAAATAGTATCAAGATACCACATCGCGTGGCATTCTAAGACCTTAATCACCCACCGAATCACCGCTAAGTGAGAATGTTAAACTAACTTTGTACCCGCCAATCCAGGTGCTCGTTGTCGCAACTCTTAGCACTTGAGCTATTCTTCAGGTGTTGAAAGAAGCTCAAGTGCAATAGTTAGTGAACCTGAAGGGAGTGGGCAACAGAGGACGCGAAAAATGCTGCACGCACGCCTCCAGACAGAAAACTGAGCAAAACAAATCTAATAGAGCAAAAACAGGGGTTGGTTGGGTGCAGGATACCCGGGCAGACTGTGGTTCCAGGTTAACACGATATAATCACGTGAAGCCGACACGTGACACCCTCCTCTATGTCTACACAGTATGACCCTTCGACATCCCCCCGAGCGGTGAATTTGACCAAAAGAAGTGGATTTTAGTAAAAAAAGGACTGCCCACCACAGGAATCGAACCTGTGATCTTCTCATAGCTTGCTTGGGATTAATAAGTAGTATACTAGTGAGACGCTATACCACTTAGCCAGGCGGGCTGTTATATGATTTGTTGGGGTCCCGATCAAATTAAATGGTATAAATGTCAAGTAAAACAAAGGGGGGGAAACGGTGAGGAGACGCCTAAAAATGTTGAACAAAATGACAAAATTCTTTTGTGGGAGGGGTGTGCTTCTCCACCGTTATCGATATCGACGACACTAACGTACATCTCCACTTAACGAAACAGCCCCGGAAGCGGAGCAATGGCGAAGTCCTGTTGGATCTAAGCAATAATAATTTTATTACATGGCGGCTTTGTCGAAAACTTCTTTGACTCTCATGTGATACATAATGCTTCTCAAAGTAAAGTACCTAGACAACTCGATTTTCCACCTGACTGAAGACCAAGCACGAGTAACACCAACAAGTGGTTTGAAGGTCCCTTCATGAGAGATCATATTTGTATGGATTCTTTCTGTAAATTACCCACCAACTTCCTCGCTTGATCGTCTGCTACATTGGGTGCATTCAACGTAAAGGAAACTTAGAACAGCCCTCTCCGTTATATGAAAGACAAGTAAAAACTGCAAACAGACCACATGCAGCTTCATAAGAATACAATCTTCATATATACACTCAAATTGCGACAGCACTGTTTACAACTACTCTTTCCGAAGTCGCCATTGGACCTCATGTAAGATCTATCGCGTGGCCCAGAGCGATAGTTACAATAATCACAAAATATAAAGAATCGATCTGTGTCTTCTACCTTGATATCCCATGACGGCTTAGCCAGCAGGAGATCGGTCGCGAGATCCGCGTTTGAGCGGAAAGTCTCGAGGGTGTCTTCTTCCCCAAGCATTGTTTTTAGCACAGCAGGCCTGTCTGCAACAGCAGCAATAACCAGTTTCCGAAATTCCGCGTGAGCTGCTAGGTCCGTCGTCATGTACTTGTATATTACGACAGCAATCGCGATCCACTCTTTGCTATCGACTGCCTTGACAGTATCTGCAAATGAGCTTTTTGAAAGCTCGTAGAGAGATGCACAGTCGTACTTTTCGGCAATAATTGCAACTTGTGCATGGAGAAGCGATTTGGGGGTGATGGTGTCAGGAATGTCATACCCTGCATTGTAGAAGTATGATACCATGCACTCTATGGCTTCCAAAAATTCAGGGTCGTCGTTCAGAGTGATTACTCCGGTCTCCGTCTCCTGTATTGGATTGTTTTTAGACCCTCAATTTTCATTTTCAAATTGGATTTGCTTACCTGCATGCCGATAGTGACAGCTTTCTGAAACCATTTGGAATGACTGCATACAAGGGCTTTGTGAATAGACCACTTCTTCTCACCAAAGATCAGGGTGAGATCTGAAAGATTCCCGGCCTTTAGATATCTGTGAAATGTTAGAAAAAGCTGTAGGGAAGCTAAGATCCGGAGGCGAGGATGTGATTGAATAAGCAGGCGATGTAGATGTATGATAGAAAAACTTACTCTGAGAGATCGCGGACGTAGTTTGCAGCAGCCATAGTTGTTTTGAAGTTAGATCACAAAAGATGTTATGAGTTGCGTGAGGAGAGGTGAATGATGGTTATCTCTTATAGGTTCAAAGCTGTGATTGTTTGCTTCTCGTACACTATCTATGTTGTGTATCTATGTTGTGTAACAACCATGTTTTCAAGCAATCCAATGGCCAACACAAACATTCTCTCTCCAAAAATATCATTTCCTTAAAACTCCATCTTTACAAGAACCTTCACGTTTTCCGTAACAGTATCCTCCAAAGAGATCCACCCGTCTTGCCCACCCCACTTCTTCAGAAGGGCAAGCGGCTGGCTAAAATCCGCCGTTACTGTCAAGGTGGTCATATCCGGAAAGTCATCAATGAGTTTGCGGTCAGGAACAACCTTTCGCATGATGGAGAGGATGTCGTTCCAAGTGCAGTACTGAGCCCACGCTTGGAGACGCTCATTCTGGGTGTCAGGATCGAGAATGGCGGCGACGTGTAGTAGTGCGACGTCTTTGACGTTGACGCTAATTGCTAAATCAAACAAATCAGTAATGGGATATCCCTTTTCAACTACGGATATTACTGGATAAAATGAATTGAGATGTGTACTTACTAGCACGCGTGCCGGACTGAAACTCAATATCGCCTTGATACAATGCCCGAACATGTGCTGGCTTGACTTCAGCCTGGCTCCTATGAAGTGGCTCACCGAGAATGGCGGCTGGTGAGACTGAGTTGACAGCAAAACGAGGCTTCCGCTCCTTGACGAAGTCCCACATAGCCTTCTCAGCCGCGACTTTACTAGCCATATAGACGATCATCCCACGGGTTGGCTCGTATGGCGGAGGAGCCCAAGCTAGTTCAACGGCGGTCTCATTCCAAGTATCTGGTCCAACGTGTGTGTCGACACCGGGAACTGGCAGAACGGCCGCCACGATCGAGCTCGTGTAGACGAACTGCTTAACAGAAGATTCCTTGATTGCGAGTTCCAGAAGTGCCACCATGCTCGAAATTGTTTGCGGGATCACGTTGTTTGGATTCGGATCGAAGTCGACAGCGGCTGCTATGTGGGCTACTGCGTCGACGCCCCTGATGGCTTCGTCAAAAGCATGGTCCGCGGTAAAATCGGGAACGACAACGAGCTCCAACTCGCCACGATCCGCCCATTCTTTGAAGTTTTGTTCGACGAGCTCAGATGATTTTGCGAGGTTTCTAACCGTACCTCGGACGCGGTATCCACGCTCTAGGAACTGCTTCGCTGTATGAGAGGCGACGAAACCAGTGAACCCTGTGATGAGGATCAGAGAGCCTTTGGGAAGAGTGGTCTTTTGGTCAGACATTTTGAATGTGGATAATTTATTGGACAGGTTTGGAAGTTTTTTTTCCGGGGCGGTGACTCTGTAATGTCAGTTCTGGTGGATGCGATATTCTCTGAGAAATTGGGCTTTTGTCTTTAGCTGACCCCCTTTATATATTCATGAATCCTTGCGAGGTAAGACTATCCCTAAGCTGTCTTATAAATCACTAGTTCATGACAAATTCAATTAAACGATATAGAGAATGCTACTCATGGTAGTATCTGTATCTTTGCTTCAGCGTTATCCGAAAACGGAAAGAGCAATGCTTGGCAAAAAAAAATAGGGCATGAATTTAGAAAGCAAAGTATTACATTGGAATTTCTGATTACAATCATATATCCTAAATTCGGCAACGCTAAACACTAAATTGTGTACGCTAACTGAGGGCAATGCGGAATGCCTTGATGTACTCTGCCCCTCATATCTAACGCAACATCGTACATGGATTCTAAAAACCCGTCCCCCGGCAACATCTTAGGACCGCCTATCATACAAACTAATCTAATAGCCCCATCCATGTGCCGTTCAAACATAAGTGTATCACCGCCATACATCTAGTATCCATGCGTTAGCACGCAACATCACCACGGACGATTTCTCTTTCAGGATAAGAGTTCTCACCTCGTCGAAAGCAAGGGTAATAATCCTCACAATTGTATCGCTCTTATCCGGAACATCCTTTGAGATAGCATCGATGACAAATCTCACGCTTTCGAGCTTGTACCGTACCGCTAGTTCATGATAAACCTTACGGTCTTGTACACTTTTTTCTAGACGACGACATGCCGAAAGAAGAATTCCTCGTAGAAGCCCCTCGTTGCCGAGAGCAAGGTGCGCCCAATCTTTGATCATGCATTGGTACGTTTGTTCGACGCGTGGGAGCCATCGGCAGTCTAGGTTTATGATGGGTATTACAGCCGTCACAACTGGACAGTTAAGGTCAGTTTACTGTTTATGTGACGCTGCATTTGCGGGAGATAACAAATGTATGTGATTTGAGATTACTTGGTGAGCTTACTTACAGTAGTCAAGAAGGAAATGTTCGACGGGCTTGAGAGTGATTGCTGCACGCATAAAGGGTTCCCTTCGATTCGACGACAAATAATTCAGTGGGCTTGGCCATAGTTCCGTCTGGATCTCGACCTCATTACCAGTCAATGCTTTCGGGCTCGTATAGCTATAAAGGTTGCCACTGGTCGATCGTCCTTCTGCCGTCTGTTTATTGTACTCTCTCATGCGCGATACCCTGACCCGAGCATGAGCTACTCGTGCTGCATGCGAACGGATCTGTCGCTGAGGGTTGCTTGTTGAGCTGATACCGTCCGGCTCAAAATGCGGTATGAACTGTATGTTTGATTTTTGTCGTGCTGGCATGTTTACGTTTTTCACAGAGGGCTAAGTGAAACTTTGTCTATCGGAACAAGCATGTAGGGTACAACTCTCACACACAGGATTGTAAAATTACGCGTGGTCTGGATATATTAGTCAGTCATGGGGGCAGAAACTAAACACGCGGCTAAGATCGTGCCAAGCAATGCAGTTTCCAAATGCAGGAACGTGCTATATGTAGCCAAGAAAGATGAGATGATGTCCAATTGTACACTGTCTAGAATTTGTAAGCGCCGGACCATGAATATCTTGAAAAGCATTGCCTTACTTTGGAAAGACATACGACAACTTCAATCGAACCGGTCGGATTCTTACAAGATATGCTTATACATAACGCCATGCTCCATTTAGTTAGCGCCCCTTTATGCGAGAGTGAATTCGGTAGTTGTTGGGAAGTTAGATTATTTGGGAGAGGGATGCTGCCTCCCAAAAAATGATAACAAAAATCTGGTAGTTGCTACATATAGAACAACCAAATACTCAATCAATACATTCACGACAATCCAAGAGATTCCAAAAGGAAAACGGGAACTAAAGAGGAGATCGAACGTAGATTTTTGTTTGCACAGCATAGCTACTGTGTATCCTCAAGCTTTAGTACGTACCCATTCTCATCGCACCTAAACATCGTACCTCTGTCTACCTCAGTGAGCAAATCTAAAGTCCAATCGCCTGGTCCCATTGTCCTTCGTAGTACGGATATAATATAGTTGCTCCTGCTCGATGATCAGTACCTCAAAACCCAAAGTGCAGAATGGGTGCGACATGACATACCTCACGAGACATGGCGTTCCATTTCTTATCTCTCTGTTTGTTGCGCCAGACATAGTACACCTTGGCGATGATGAATAAGGAAAAAGATAGAATGTTGATACCGATGAGAACTCGATTTCCGCGTCGGTATTTGGGCTTGTCGTCATCGCGGTAGATGTTGGAGGATGCGATGTTGCCCGCTTGCACCAACACTGTGTTGATTCACAGTTAGAAAAATACTGTTCACATTGAGAAGGTAGGGGAAGAGAAATCAAAAGCGAAAACGAAGAGAGAAAGAAGGACGTACTGTTGTACACTGCTGCCGAAACACTGCGGGAACCCACGTTGTTCGAATTCTTGGAGATCCAAGCTACGTTGATGGCATGGCAGTAAGGGTAGCTCAGCAACACCGTAACAAGCGCGTACGTTCCCCAGCGATCGCGGATGGTGTCCGGCCAGGCATAAAGCGCAATCACGCAAGGCAACGTCCAAATAGCTTGCCAAACTCCCACTAGCGCACGCTGGTTCAACTTCTCGCTAATCCACGTGATGCCAATGAGTGTGATAATATGCGCGACCGAGGATGGAATCACCATGAGCTGGACGTTGATGGTGCTGAATCCGAGGGAGCGCAATGTGAGCGTCAGGTAGTAATTCGGCGGCGCTTGAGGAATGAAGCATATGAGGCCGAGGGCGTAGATGGGCCAGAGATCGTAGTCTGTGAGCGCAGCCCAGAGGCGTTTGGGTGTTATCGCTTGCCGGTTGTGCATGTCGCCTTTCCGAGGATCGTCACGTAGGACGCGGTTAACGACGATGGTGAGCTCGCGGTCGGTGAACCATCCTTTGGGTCGGAACCATGTTTTTGTTTGCGCGGCGGATGCGGGCATGAGGAAGAAGGATGCGAAACCGATTAATAGAGTAATGAGTCCCTCTAGGAGGAATAGCCTGGAGCACGGATTAGCATGGTGATTAAGGTTGCTTTCAAGATGCCATAACTGACCAACGCCAACCTGCAATACCATTGACACCGTGCATGTGAAAGATGCCGAATGCCATAAATGACGTGACAATAGTGGTGACGCTCAGTGCAGTCCAGAAGAAACTGAGACGGATAGGCAGCTCACGGCTGGTATAAAAGTAAGATAGCCACAACACAAGGTCAGGAATGAAACCTCCCTAGAACAAATCAGCATCCATAAATAACGCAACGGCAGAATTGAACTACCTCCAACAAGCCCAGAAGAGCTCTCGTGGCCAAAAAACTGCCCTTTCCTGTCAGTGCTGCCTGACTCATGGCAACGGTAGACCAAAGCACTATCTGTATAGGAATCCATCGATCAGGACCCAGTTTCTTGGAGATGAGCTGGGACGGGAGCTCCGCTAACAGGAATGATATCAAAAAAACCATGTGCCCGTAGTTGTAATCGTTTGTGTTGAGATGCAGATCTTTCAATAAAGTTCCCGCTACCGCTTGCTGGAGGTTGCCTCGATCGACCTGTAGAGAGAAAAACATGACGCATGCCCAAAGGCAAACTAGAAAACCGTGAGTGTATGTTTACATGAATTTTCGCAACTGCACATACCGTGCCAATCTAGCTTCCTGATAATCTTCTTCTCTTCTTCCTCTGTCCATGTTGCCTCGGGTTCGAAGATGTGCCTGCATTCATATTGCGCTTCCTCGTACAGGTTCCGGTAATACTCTCGGACCTCTAGATCGGCAAATACATTGCCACCCGATAGACTAGAGTCTGAATCCTGGGTAGAGATAACAGTTCCGTCCTTGGTGATGATATTTCCCTTCTTCGTAACGACTTTGGCGTTCTCCGCGAGAGCTTTAGGAACGTCGTCGTCAGGTTTCTCAACCGAACGCGAAGATAGCGAGTCCGACGAGCCTGTGTTTGGGCTGGATGGCGTTATAGCAGCCATTGGGTTACTTCAGTGTTTAAAAAACACGATTTTCAGAAGCGGAGAACGACCCGGTACGGGAGCTTAACCAACTTTTCAGCGCAGTGTACCTAGGCCAATATATACCCTTCTTTCAGATCAATGATGCGAGTGCAGCGTAGATGCCGACCCGCTCCTGCGCAAGTACCCAGTATCTGGCGCTCCAGTCAAGCATCATAACAGCTCTAGCGACCCAGTCTAGAGACATCGCATCAAAGGTGCAAGCATGTCGTGATTCTCTTATCTCTATACTTGTATCATCTTGGCTCTGCAAAACGTGGAGCTTTGGTTGCGTTTTCGATCACATCATTGCCACAGATTATACGTCAGACTTGAGCGAGTCCCAAGGAGCAAGGGTAGATGCGTTATGGGTGCGCGCACGAGGGAAGAACGATGTCTATCACAATCAGTTAGCTACAGGCAGGCGATATAGTACATTTATCCTGGTACGGAAGCTTTTCTTCTCGGGGCGACACCTACAATTCTTTAAATTTATAACCAGGTGGTCGGAAACCTCAAGTGTGAGTCCACTGTAAAGGCATTAACTTACAAGATACTCAGTCAGTGTAGTGGGCGGCTGCAGCTCCACTCGCACCACCTCCCAAAAAAGTACCGGCCAAGCCAATTGCCCCCTCGTCTTGATTAAACCAAGCTACACAACGCCCCGAATGCCAATAAACAGGTGCCATCTTAATCCGTTCCGCCTCGATGATAAGTCAAAATTGTGTCGTTGCTAGTACATGAGTTGGGATCCGGTGCCATGCCGTATACCTCATTCCTCAAGCCAGAACTAGACCTTTAGAGTAGGGATGTCCATGTATTTAATTCCCGCGCTGTCACTCTCCATGAGGTAGATTGCTCGTCGAATCGCTAATGATTCCAAGCGACGGCAGCGAGTGTGAAGAAGCAACTCGGAGCTACATCTCCAAAAGGTACCCAAGGTACAGTAGCTCGATCGCTCGTCATCGACCCTCGCTAACACGCAATGCGAACCCGCGCACGCTGGCGGCGGCGCAGTACAGCTTCCTCATGATTAACCCGCGCGATGCTCAAGACGCCAATCGTTATCGACGGTGCTTCGATTTTTCTTGTTTTATCTTGAATCATTTTGCAAAAACTCGTCGCTTCCTTTTTGGTGTGCGGGCGTGGTTCGTATTCGTAAGGTCTAGACTCGCAGCGATGGAGCGACGGAGGCCTGACGAAAGAGAGAGGATGTAGGTGATAAGGCGCGAGCTGCATTAGAAGCGTCGTCCATTTGATAAGTAGCGAAACGTTCTTCTTTTAGTTCTTCAGAGGGCGCCACGGTTATTTCGTTTTGATTGTTGTCGGGGACTCGTGTTGCGTACAGGTACGTACTCCTTATATCTATTCAGTGCCAAATTAGTATGTAGGACGAAGTAACACAAAGAATTCTGAATAGGCGTTGGAATCCATAACAATGTTCTTCGCTGGCTCATGAGTCAATCCTTGTTGCCAAAGACTCATGAGTACATACACCCATCGGGTCCAGCGCGACGTTAAGCAGCAAGAAGGAGAGTGCAAGTATTAGACAGAAAACATCCTCTAGATATTCAGGACCTTACCTGTAAAGGATGTAAGTTTCATAATTTCGAGGTACGCGTAAATCGCAGCGAAAGCGTCGTGTGTCAAGACCAAGAGAGTTGGCGATATCAAATACCCGATGTTCACTTGCAAATCAATGAAGGAAGTGTTCAACAAGAAAAGGTCGTAAAACGGATGACTCACCCTCCCAAAGAAAACCACCCAACACACCCTCTCTCTCTTCATTTAAAAACAAACCAACCAAGAAGAAGAAAAGAGCTTGAAAACAGAAAAAGATGAAAGATGGTCTTGGATTTAGGGGGCAGACACGCCATCAATCGCGCTAATAAATGAAAGTGACGTCGCAAAAATGTTGCTGCCTAAGTACATATATGTATACGTTCCATGTCCGTACGTCGAGTCGACTCATACCTGCAGATACGCGTAAAGTAAATTGCTAGCCTCTTCACCACATACCGATCAAGCCTACATGACTAATACTAATCCCCCTACATTCTTTCTTTTCCATATATGTACGATCTCCTTCTCGTCTGCGTGTATACGATTTATAAATGTCCATATTGCAGGGTCACAAAGATGTGTCCTTGAAATCTTGTGGAAATGGCACTTCTATATTTCCAGTGCTGTGATCAGTCCAGGTATGTAGGTAAAATAAAAGAACTATTACATTTTTATATCAATATTACAAAAACATTTTGAGGAAGAACCAAACCCCCTCCCCGCAGTACTTGGGGGGG
>KZ805591.1:0-45035 GCA_003073855.1 Periconia macrospinosa
CCCCCCATTTGCATGAGAATTTAGGCAACGAGACTCTACATTTTACCCGTGATGTGATGATTGGTGGCCAGAGCGCTTCGGTACCACAGCCAATATCTATGACTGTGACTGTGTGGCGTAGTTGACAGAATTACAGTAGGCAGAGTTGTTCTGCTAAGCGAATTATGATTTGATGCAAAGTATCCACACCACCAAAAGGATTTCGGCGAACACATGGTAGACACCTTCATTCCCAGGAAAATACTATGCCGTCACGTTGAAAAGTGCTCAATTGAGATAAAGATAGTTCAAATTTACAGTATTTTCATACATGAGCAAGTCTTGGAAGTATTGGGTTCTCGATGGACAAAGCACGACATAGATTGCAATCGCGGGTCACTCGTGTAACACTGTTTCCAGTCATTGGAGTCTATCATGCATTCATAAATGAAAACTTGTGCTTTTGGGCGGGGATTGGGGTACAATTCTCTGTGTGCTGGCGACGGAATGTAGTTGGCGGGGTATGAACAGCATCGCTGAAAACTCACCCACATCAACACCTAAACAGGAAGGAAGAGGAGGAAGTCATTTCAGAAAGAGTATCCGAACAGCAGCTGAGCCAGTCTGCTTGTTGGGTGGTGAATCGCCGCGCCACATGGGCACATACCAACAAATATTTAAAGTTCAACCCCTGTCGCTGTGAATATTGAAAGGTGGATGAGAACAAGATAAAAGTTTTTGCAATGACGGGGGCGGAGTACAGACATGGAGTATTGGACATCGGTAGTGGTGATTCTATAGCAGAGCAATGGCAACCTTGTTTCATTCTTCCCTTCTCATCATGATGTGACAATATAGATAGTCTCCCTACCCGTACCGACTTTCCAGTCAGCTAATCATTCCCCTTGCCGATATCATGTCCCCATCACAGGCCACCCTCCCCCGATTCTCTCTCTTCGTCGCTTTCCATGTCTTCTATTACCAACGATACCTCCTCTGGAGTCGATGAGTCGATAGGAGGTAAACGAAAGTAACCCTGAATCTCGGTATTTTTTTTGAAATTCGTGTTTCGTGACTGAGCTGACAGTCCCCTTACATTTGAGCCAGTACTGCAGTTTTTCGATCTCTTGACTTCCGTGCTAGATACATTAGGTTGCTTTTTGGAAATGCTATCTAGCCCTTGTATTGTGCGGCAAGCTACTAGCATCGTCGCCGTCGAGCTTCGCCTGCTCCTCGCCTAATTGCACGGAGGCTTTGGCTCGTTGTAAATAGAATTCTGCTCGCTTCTGATAGTTAACAATCACGACTAACGAATCTATCTCTATGTTCTATTCCGAACGTCAGCAGAAAATAAAAGAGTCCGATGGGGATGCTGCCCTACCGTGATTGTGGCTTTCTCTTTGCCACCATCTGAAGCCACCCTTGCCTCCTTGTTTGATTGATCTAGATATCTCCGGATGTTTATTCGGTAGTTGTCCTTACATAGTAAGGTAGTCATTGGGGAGATTGATAACTTCATTCTTAATCTCGAGTATCAGGCACCTTATGTGTTACGAGACTTCGGGTGTGCTATACCACGTTGATGATATCTCTTTTCATCATGGACTGTCACACTGTGGACACGCGATCTAAGTAAGCATATATTGATACGCTAAGGAATACTATAGGGGCACTCCATCTCAAAGAAATATGAAGGTAGATCGCAAGTGAGCTACTGATAAAAGAAAGGTGCAAATCACGACCCATTGTCCCTGCCCAAGAAGGGTGCATATCATCACCCAATGCCACTCCAGATCAGTGATATGAAAAAGAAAAGAAATAAGAAACCCAATCTGATCCCGTACCAAAAAGACTTGGTTCCGATCGATTATATGCAAAGAGATATCATATCCTCCACCCATTATTAGAATTTGGAATCGATGCCCAGCTCCCTCTCAACCCGGCCACACCTCTCTATCCACTCCTTCGTCCATTGGTTCATCTCCTCATCCGTTGGTGTGTCGGGGTCTGCAGCTTTTTCGTCGCCGAGAATGGGTTTGTTGCTGTTGTAGAAATCCAAAAATTCTTCATGGTTCCAGAAGGGGTCGCCCGTTTCTTCGATAAAGGAGTTCGTCTTCCGAAGGAGGTCTGCGGGCGGAGCGCTGCGCAACGCAAAGTGTGTCTTGATGTAGTCTGACAGTGCTGGCAAATCGCAATCGCATATGTGTTTGCCGGAAGAAAGATTGATGAAGGCAGAGGCACCTCCGTCATGTTGAGCCGAGCCGGTGGCTTGCGATGTAGGTGTCTTCGCATTCTTCGCATTCTTCGCCTTCGCCCTTTTGGCCCTTTTCGCCTGGTTCTTTTCTGGGGATTCGTAATCGGTTTTGAGTGGCAACGGAATTTGGTAGTGCTTATTCCAAGCAGCATGGAATGATCGCTCCCATTCATTCCATGTTTTGGTTGTCTCCAATCGCTCGCCAAATACATGGGAAACCGAGGATTTGAAGTCCACGTCATGTTTTCTCATCGCTTCGCCTGTAACCAAGAACGCCACGAATAGCTGTGACACTTTCCCTGTCTTTTTGTAGGTGTAAAATTTGTACCCGGTGCGAATCCTGGATCCGGATTTGTTGGACACAACGACGGGGCAATCATTTGATTCGACCGGCCACGGTTTCCATGTGGTGGCTGCACTCGATGCCATGGTCTTGGGAAGGTGGTGAAGACGGTTTCTGAAGTTGAAAAAGGTATTGAACTAGCTTCAGGGGAAAGAGGAGTATCTGGATTTTTTGAGAAGAAAAGAAAGAAATGGGACCAAGGTGGTACTTATGCAAGACTCTCAGCAAGCAAGGTGAGAGAAATAGCAAGCATTACCTCAAATCAAGCTGCTAGGGTGAGAGAGATGTATATCAACAACGACTTCAGGACTGAAGTCCCACATCATTGAGCAACCTCGCCTCCTCATATCACGTGACATGAACTCTCAATTGTTTTATAGGGGGTGGAGACTGGTGTAGTGCTCGCCAGTTTTTTTAATTTTCCAGTAAAGATGAAGCCGTAATAGTCTCGAAACGACAACGCACTGACCAAGTCTAAGGCTATATAATGGCCATTCACCATAGATTTCCTCCCCGGACAGATTCTACACCCACAGCCAATTTAGCGTAGTACTAGCGTGGAACTAGTGTGGGTGGTCGTGGTATAGATATAAGCCGCGCCCTTCTCTCACACTCCTCCACCACGACAATCAGCCGCTACTCGCACACAAAATCACCTGCCTCGCACCTGATATACAACAACTCCATTACCACGACTTCCCCCCGATCCACAAGAATGCCGTCAATTGAGGAGGTGAGTTGGCAAATACCTTTTTTTGTTCTTGTATTAACGAACTTGAGAAGAAGATCGCAGCGAAAAAGAAGGAGGTCGACGAAAGCGATGCGGCTTGGGTTAAGATCCGAGACGAACTCGGGGGCAAGGAAGAGATCGAAGAGGTACACCGCTTCTTCATCGAGCGAATTCAGGCGCTCCGCGAATATAGGGTACGTATCGATGTCCAGCAACTACGTCCAAAACTAATCCGATGTAGGAACAACTTCGCAAGACCTTCAAGGAGCTGGACGAAGAGGTCATCAGGAGCATCAAATCATTGACCAAGGATGGAAACCTGGTCGAGCTCAAACGCTTGTGGCTCAATTCGTCAGCTATCCAGAAAGGCCTACCCATTATGAAGGAGTACGAGATCCAAGAGGACGAGATCCCAGACGACGAGGACGAGGACGAGGACGAGGACGAGGACGATGCAGAGAGCTTCTGAGTGGCAATGGGATCTGATGGTGCTTGTTCCAGGCAGCGTTAAATGATCTCTCCCATTCACTCTATGTTTGGCCTTTGTCCAATGGCTCGCCAAATACATAAGAATCTAAGGACTCAAAGTCGATTTCGCTAGTCTTTATGGCCTCGCCTAAGACCCTAAACGCTACTAATGTTTATAACACATTTCTAGTGTCTTTCTTCTTGTAGAACTTGTATCCAACTTAGACTCTAGTCCTGGCCTTGTCGGACACAACAACGGGGCAGTTCTTTAATTCGACTCGCCATGGTTGCCATGTTGCTGCACCCGATGTTATGATCTTAGGAAGGTGTCAATGTTGGTTCTGAAGTGGAATTAGAACTAGGTAGCTTCAGGAAAAATAGGAGCACGTGGATGTTTTGAGAAGAAAGAAATGGGACGGAGGGAGTGGTACTTATACAAGGGTCTCAGCAAGCAAGGTGAGAGAAACCAAGCTGCTAATGTGAGAGAAATGGCAATAACCACTTTAAACCAAGCTAATGTGAGAGAAATGGAAATCATCAAGCTGCAAAAGTGAATGATGAAGCAGCAGTATGGAAGGTGATAGATATACAGTGGGTCATGTGACCGACAGCACGTGAGGATGCATTCACCTTAAAAAAAAAGAAAAAAAAAACGTGCTAGTAGGGGTCTGTACTCCCGCCAAGACTTAGCTCAACCCCACAATCATATATAAACTACCCAGTCGGCGCGTCTCACCTACTCTCCACCTTACATATCCACGCCGACTCTCCACCTTACATATCCACGCCGACTCTCCACCTTACATATACCACGCCAACTCTCCACTCTGCATCAATGTCGAAGCGACAGGCAGACGATGTCGACAGCGCGGCCCAACCCGAAGTCAAGAAGGTTCGTGTTTACATCGAAAGGACGAAGTGCAATCTGACAGATGAGAAGGTCAACAACTACAAGCCCAAGAATGTCAAGCCGGTAGGTGCATTCGATAGATTGATGTTTAGGAATCACCCAAGTAGGCTAACGAATGGCCTAGACAGTCGAACAGAAGCTGGCCAAGTACGAGCAGAAGATCAAGACCAATAACGAATTTCGTGTCTATCTCGAGACTCTTCGCAAACCCATGGCAAAGAAGCAGAAGATGGATCAATCCGCGCTCAAGTTGATCCACGCACAACATCAGCACTTGATAGAGATGCAGAAGGTCGATATGGGGGCTCTCGCAATGGTGAAGAAAGTCAAGGACGAGGAAGACGAGGAAGACGAAGAGGACGAGGACGAGGACGAGTACAGGAGGCTACCTTGATTTCTTACACGAATGGCATGACTTCGGGGTGGGCTATACAATACGAACAGATCTGACATAGGCGTCCTTCAAATACATGACAATACAAACATGATACATGATACTCTCGTGCTGTGCCTACCACTCCTATACAGGAAGAGCACTGTCTATTCCCAACGCAAGCGCTCTGAAAACCTTTTCAACATCCTTTCGAATCGCATGTTCTGGACTTCGAGGTCTCCTGACTCGCGAATATGAAGTGAAGTTATACTCCCACCCTATGGGTCTCCATATTCCCCTGTCTATTCCGTGTCCTTTTGCTATTCCTCATCGGCATCAGCCTCTACCATTTCCGTGTCACTCTGAACTTCCGCATCAGCTTCCACTTGCCTTATGTTAAACCCTGGGTACAGAGTCGTCTGTTATCGAGACACCACGTGGAGTGGCGTATTGAGACGCTTATTATGTACTGAAACCACCCTGGTTGCATGAAGCTAACTTTGTACCCGCGATATAGGTATCATCTCTGCATCCCCTATATTTTGTAACATCTCCGGTGCCTCTTGATTCCTTCCATCATCGACTGTACCCCCCTCTGAAATCTCCTCTACTGGTTCGAAATTGCGAATTTTCTTTGTGTACAGCTCCATTTGCTTTTCCCGAAGGGCGTGATCATGAGATTACTGTCTCCGTTGCTTTTCCAACGCGTCGCTTCTTGTACAAGTAGATTTTTCTATGTAATTCGTTCTCCCGGCTGCTGTGGAAATTGCGGCTCTTTTGACTTCCGGTGTAAGAGCGGGGTGCGGGTTGATTAGGTACGAGACTTCTTCTTCCCCGTAGTCGAGGCCGATGACCTGCTCGAGAAGTGTTCCAATGTCCACTACTTCATCTATGTCTGTGATGAAACTTTCGATGCTAGTGTCTTCCGGATCATCCCATAACACAACATGGGTGGATGAGGTGTACTTCCCCACTTCATTTGTCTAGGAAACTTAAAGTCTGTCTCCTCGATTGTTGTAGCTCACTTAGACTCGCTTTTCTTTCTTATGCAATGTCAATTCCATCCTTGCGCCATCGTAGAGTGTGTGTTTTTGAATATGGAGGCACATGTCTCCGCAATCCCCTCCACCTTGTTTGGATATCGTTGGAGTTGAGGAATCCAATGGTCAACTCCATCCAATGCCCATTTTCGTGCTATGTTAAGATCTAATGCTTCAGTGCCTACGCTATTCGAAGTCTGCCACATCCAGAGAAGGTGGCAAGTAATCTAGGGATTATTCGATTGATGGATAAGTCTTCCTGGTATACAGGGAGATCTCCGCGTACGAGGACACTTCGCAAGAGTCTTCACGTTTGATCATGGGAATGCCGTAGTCCATAGCCTTTACTCAAACACGGACACTATGGCGGCACTCACGACTGATGAGGCGTGTCTACATTTTAGATAATATCACAGTAGCACTCACTGCCCAACCTTCTCATATTATTAACACTGTGCTACCCATCGCCGTTGTCAGCCTAGGGTGTATTTGTGTGTAGGGCGCCGTCATTGCGTTGAATCAACCTATCCCCTCAGATATCACCCTGTAGCAGGGCACCTATTATTATAAGGGATTATTGATCATAATAATTTCAAGGCCGCCGAATCTGATTTCAGGATAGGCAAAGGCTGTGTCGATTAAAGGGCGGGCGCAGCTATGCGGAACGAATGTGGGGAAATGGAGCGGAAACGCATACATGTACACCAAACAAACTCGCTAAGCTGAAATCAGTAAGGTGCGGGAGTGCTACACCTCGGGTTTGCTTTTGATCTAACTAAGTAAGGATGCCCACCCATCGTGTTAACGTTCAATTTATCTCAGCAAGCTCAGACGGTAACCTTAGCCTTGGCAACCTGCCGCTTAAATTACTTTATGTTTCCTCTTAGCTGCGCTGTCAGCTTCCTTTTCTAGGAAGGCTGTACTCGGCTCTTTTATTAAATCCTCTTAGCTGCGCTGTCGGCTTCCTTTCTAGGAAAACTGTACTCGGCTCTTTCATTAAATCTAATCAGTTTAGCCCCCACCTAAGGATGTTTAAATTTTTCACCGAGTATATACGAGATCTTTACAGAAGGGGCCTACTGTTATGGGTAAACTAACAATAGCCTGAGGTCAATCAGCGTAGGTCATCCTAGGAAGCTGATTGGACGGCTGAGGTACTGAGTCAACGTTAACGCAAAAACGCAAAAACAACAACAACAAAGACCACCCCAACGCCTTGAATCTTTGAAGCTGCCCTCCATTATACACCCACGCATTCGCCATTCTCAACTTTCTCGCTTCCCTGATTTCCACGTCGAAGATGCCATCACTCTTGGATATGCCCGCCGAACTCGCTGAGGCAATCGGACTCGAGCTCCTCGCATCCGATGCACCCCTAGAGGACATTTTCAACAAGGTCTGCATCCTCAACTCTAAAGCTCGAGAGATATACCAGAAAATGCTGTTTTATGACATCTCTCTATGCGACTCCAACCAGATGCGCCGGCTCGCCCGTGCTATCATCACCAACCCATCGTTAGCAAAAGAGGTAAAGCGCATGGAAGTCACTTTCGCGCCCAACAGCCCCACAGACAGAGCTTATGAGGAGATCTTCGCAAAAGCGAGGACATTCGAGTTTTTCTCCCGTCGCTGGGAGATGCTTCTGAATAAAACGTCGCCATTCGCTCTATGTGGCTTGCTCATCGCTCTGCTCCCACAACTGACAGAACTCAAAGTCACGACACAGCGAATGGAACTTGTGACAGGGGAGGATGGGTGGGAAGATGATCAATGGTGTTTCGGGCAATCTTCACCCTATGATTCGCGGGCGATGGCATCCGCTGAAGACTTCTTTGGCGCTGCGGCTCTGAGTTGCCCCGAGAAAATTTCATTACCGAAAAAGCTTCGTACATGGCGCTCAATTGGAATGGTACCATTTTTTGTATTCCAATTTTGGGCTCTCGAAACACTGGAATTTGATGTTGGGCCTTGGATGGAAAACCTAAGGATAGACCGCCACGACATTGTTCCATCTCATGGCCTGGCATTCGATACAATCAAGAATTTGATAATCAAGAGCGATGCGGTCAGATTCTCGGAGGATCGTCACTATTATGGTGATCCCCACATTCGATATTTGCTCGAAAAGTTAGTACAGTTGCAGAGTATCAAGTTCGTGATACGCCAGCGTGGAAGCCAAGGCAAGGACAATATCAAATTTACCTTACTCGCCAAGGAGCTCACAGGCCCTGCAAGTTCACTCATAGTGGAGCTTCTGCCAAGTCTCTGGCATGTCCCTAGGGCGGATATCCAGGCAGCAAAAGAACTCCCAAATCTCTGTCTTACCAAGCATGTGGAGCTACCTGAAGCTATGCTTGTGAACAGTGAAAGCGAGCTCAACTACGCCCCAGATACCCTTTTTGATGAACCTCGCAGTGCCACAGTGTTCCAAATGGAAACCTTAAAAATTACGAACGCAACAAAAGATTCATCTCAACTACTTTTGGCCATTTTAAATCATCGTTCTTCTCGGTTTTCCCGTTTGACGCACCTCGTAATCTCGTACAGACATGATGGTATAAAGGGCGCGGAAAATCGCAAGATGCATTCAGGTTTGTGCATGCAACTTGAAAATACTGGCTTGAAGGTCACTCAAGTGTTTGATGTTGAGCCTGATTGGTGGGATTATTTTTACAACGGTTAGAATGAATGGCCAATCTACGAGATCCTCGACAATCGGTATGGGATAAATAATGTGGGAGGATTGAAGAGGGTAGAAAATTTGCATACTTGACTTGGAGGGACGTTGCGTGACACTTGATTGTGATGCCATGGTAGCTGCTTTTGCAATGACAGGAATTGAGCAGCATACCTATGTTAAGCAACATGGGAACTTTGCTGTCAAAGAAGCAATTCAAAAATACATGAAGCAAATTTATTGAGAATTGCAAATCTTGCCATTGCCATATAAATCCCAAACACCTTTGCATCTCTCTGCCCTATGTTTATCTGCTACTTCTTTCTTCGTAGCCTTCACCTCAGCTTCATTTGACCTTTCGTATGTCATTCCGAACTATGATAAACATAATACCATGATTGAACGGCATTCCCTATCGACGCGTTCGTGCAATACTATCAAGATCCTTCACGATCCTTTCTACCAGGAGCTTCTGTGGATGCCACTACGGGACACATGATTACGTTCACAAGTTACTTTCGTCTACTACGAAGCGACTGTACAATGGATGTTTCAGGGACACCCGTCATCGATATATGGTTCTGCGTAATTCTGTTCTGCGGCCCGGTTCTCTTTTTGTGTTAGATTTGGTATGGCAAGGACCCATCGGTAGCCGTAATTAGGACAAACATGGGAACACTCATTTTGAGATTAGTATCAGCATGTATGCCTAACCATGCAGTAGCACATGGAAGACCTTGTTGGGTGCGCGCTAGTTTAGAGATGAGAAGAAAGCGTCCCGCTTGAAATGCGGCAGAGCCCATGTTCTTCTGTTTACAAGGATTGAGCAGGATTTGAAATATAATCTCCGGCGCACGAAATACATGACTATTGACTCCGGTATGCTTCCTATTAGGGCGTCACAACACCAAGGTACCAAAAGACTTAGCGACGAACGAAAGAGAGATTTAAGATACGACGTCACAGACCCAAGGTATCAGAAACCCAATCTACCCTACAATGCCTTCATCATATGCATCGTGCAACCTTGAAGGCAAAGCCTTCCATCCACTGCTAAATGATCTTTAGTAGAGTAGGTAGGAAATACCGATCCGAAGTCTGCGGACATCCCAGGACGCATAGACATTCTAGTTTGGAGAGGCGTATGAGCTTCCAATGTTATGGTAAGCTGCTCTGAAAAACATATACAGCCCATCTACACAAATAGGCATCCTACTTCGGGAAAGGCCTTGAACTGGGATCGTCTTCGAAGCTGGTAGAAGGCGATATCTGGAGTTACCGAAGACATCATGTGTGACATCGTTAAGAAAGTGGGTTTTCTAAGGAGACGACGCCTTGCATTACAATCAAGCTTTTATAACAAACAAGAGAAGCAATGCCATGATGCCATCGCAAGTTTTTTATCATTCGGATGTCCATTTAGCAAGCCACTAATCATTCATTGACGCTCAAATCACCATTCGAACCCATCTATCTTCATAAAGGATGGGATAATCGTTCGTTCTGGTTGTCCTCCTTGTCTTTGAAAGCCACTCCAGCTCAATCATATGCTAATCTCAGAAATATTTTTGACCTTGATGTCCCACGAAGACTTTCATCAGTTGCTTCGCCGCCCTTCTAATCCTCCATCCCGCGCGCTATGACATCAAACAACTCGGCAAATTGTTCCGTAGTGAGGGATTGGATTTTGGTCTTACTTTTTGTTAGTGGTGTTGAGCAATCGGATGTTTATTTCTTACCATTATCTCGGGCACCAATCGTTGCATCTCCGCCTTGAAAGTGTCCTTGTCCATCTCGGGGTATTCCTTGAGACTTTCTAACTCGTCTTTTGCGCATGCAAGTTCAGCCTTCAGTTGCACTGCCCTAGCCTCCCAGTATATGGCAAGTTTCTCAAGCTGCCTTATGACTTGGCCATCGTGGTCCTCGGAGTTGGTCTTTTCATATATCAGCGTATTTCTTTCGTGAATCGTGGTCGCCCACACCAACCTTGGGTTGTGCAGCGTGATCTTGTCTTATCTCGCAATTTGTGAGCTTCGGGATGTCAGTTTTATTCTTAATAACATTTCTTTTACCAACCTTCAATCTCTTCGCGCCCAAAGTTGCGACATCGGCAGTGTCCTCCTGCAAAGATCTCTTCCTCTGGGTAGTCTTTTCCTCGGGTTTCGAGAAGATGGTACCCATTTTGACGGGCTTGGTGGGTAGTCGGGAGATTGTGGAGGGAGAAGATTTATAGGAGACTACCGCTTATATATGCGACTGAGCAATTAGCAGCGGTGAATCACGTGGTCAATTGTTGAAAAATTCGGTAAAAGAAAGTAGAGCTGCGGTAGCAGTATGATGAGTTTATTTAAGACTCTCTCTTACTGTAAAAACCAAAAAAAAATCTTTTACCTTAATACCTGCGCGTATGGGTGATATGTAAAGGCATGTACAAAAAATGAGTGGTTGTTGTCGCTATACGTACATATGTATGTAACAATCAAACCACCGGCGGTATTATCAGGAAGAAAGCTTCCTCAACTGGAGACGTGCACACAAGGTCAATGTCCATACATATGTACATATGTTGTTTGAGCACTCTATCTAGAGACTCCTTTTTCTGGCTTGGCGCAATGCTCAAGTGCTGCTTTCGTTACCTTGCCACATTGCACTCGTAACCTTATTCCATATTGCATGAAACAATGCGTCGGCCTTCTCTGCTCTTGACGGCATCATGAAAGAATTCGATGGGAATACAATGACACAGCGTCAACGTCGGGTATGTACTTTCTAGGATCCTGTCAGCGACAGCCCTATTGCAGTAAGGCTCCCGCAACACAGCCTGTGCGCACATGATGTGCAAGGCCCATGCGGCACAGCTTATGCTGCCTAAAAACGAACAGCACTTACAAAACTTCCAGCTCGACGCTTCAATTGCCTTCCTTGTCTCGGGTGTTCAGGCGCGATGTATAATGATTATTTTGACTGTCAGTGCGTGATCTGTGGGGGACCATTCGGTTATCGTCATCTCCGTTACCCGTCTTGGGGGAGTAGATTTCTAAAACCGGGCTCTTGGGGCGGTCCGTCTGATGAAGAAGAAGGGAAAGTTTACGATCCCGAAGTGCTGCGGGGGGGCATCATAAAGTGGTTGGGATATTCCAGACTTCTATCCGGGCAATCCAAGGGACCACTGAGGTAGGTACTTCAATGGACGTTTTTCTAGATATTAACAATATTGGGTAGTGTTTTCATCTCTCGAAGAGGCGTAGTTGTTGAAGAGGTACGGCAATCTCTATATGTCTACAAATAACATCAATCTAACAAACTTTAAGGCACGGTTCGAAATTGCTTTTCCGGGAAACGAATATGGGATAGAAGTATTGCCGGACGGAGGTACTCAACTCGTAATCTCAGGTCCAGACTGGGCTAACCGTAGAAGAACTAGACGTGAACGACGACGGCAACATAGATTGTGAATTGTAAGATGAACGGCGTATGCTCAGATATAGGGCTGACAGCTCAAGATTCTACCACTATAAGCGCAGAAACGTTCTCGCCTTCCCCCACCATGAATCCTGTTGGGATATCCTTACTTGTTTTGTTCTTGCGCGCCCAGGGTCTAAAGAGATAGACAAAAATTGTATCTTCGCGACTATGCGAGACATGTAAGTTAAGACTGGCAATGGAGAATTCCATCTCCAGTCAAGTACCATGCTCACATCAACTTCACCCAGATACGGTGATAATTGGAATCATCCATGGCTTCCCATAGACTACGGTTGCAGATTACTGCCACATTGGAAATCCATCCCAGGAGATGAGGTTTGTCATGCAATGTACGTATACTAGAACTTATTTCTGACTGTTTTCTAGTTTCTGGTATTCGACCCCGGTCTAAATACCGTTTCTCTCAAGAATGTCGTCAAAGTCTTGGAAAAGCGAAATACGCCACTCAATCGTGCGCAAAAGGTCTTGCAGGAGGCAAGGCTAGATTCTCCACTCAAACTTGCAGCGAAAGTTTTACATAAACCAAAAACTGATACAAACGTCGCATCTAAATCCTCACAAAACGCAGATGAACTAGTCGATGTTACGGCAAAAGTCTTGGGTGATCCATTTGTTCAGATGCCCTACGACATTACTCTGGAAATCATGTCTTATCTTCCGGCCCAATCATGGCTGAACTGGCTGACAGCATCACGTCCCATATATGGTCAAACCTGCCAAGTTGCCTTCTGGCAACGGATGTGTCGGATCGATATATTACCCTGGTTTCCGGAGCTAGAACCTTTACTTGAAAAGTATGAGGAATCAGCGTCGAAAAACAGCGATCAGGCATGCATGGATATCAAAAGCCTGTACATTTATGTTCAACATGCCACAGATCCAAAAGCGGGAAGGCCAGGGCCGTTGATGGGCATCGCAAATCGTCGAAGAATCATAACGGCGTGTCAAGTATTTGTGGAACCATATGTCCAGTACCTGAACAACGCTGAGAATGCGCAAACGTAGATACCTAGGTGGATTACAATTGAGGGGGATTAGCTTGCGGTATGACTTAGCGGGGTACATCCTGTGCTAGTTGTTGGGCAACCACGATCCAAATATAGCTTCTGTTGATACCTTGAGCGACCAGAGTATATGCTATATTGTGCGGTCCGAACGCAATGCATCATCCGCCGTATGAATACATACGATCTGCTGTATTTGGGGTAGCACCGATGAAATGTGGCCGGATTTTATTAATGAGTTTCACGAGAAGGACAGCCCCGCATATATGCAAGAGGTTCAAAACTTGTATTTTCGCAAATACTTCCACTTTTTGTACTCCACCCATCTCACTTATGCGACACAGCCGAGGTTCATCCATACTCTTCTGGCATACTGCTTCCTATAGTTGATCTGTCGCGGTTCGTATGGGCTATGGGGGATAGTTTGATAGGTTTCTTTGATGTTCTTATATTTCCTTTGTTCACTGAGTGCTAGCAAATAGCTAGCGCTGGGTGAAGCAAACACCCAGCATGTACACGTTAGAGCCCTCTTTCGATATCTGAATAGAATCAGCTTCTTCCACACACAGATTCTCCCATGATCACACAATGTTATTACAACCAATCACGATTCTTTGAGGCACAAACCCCTGTCTCAGCTACAGAATCCAATGAAAAAGGTCCATCCGCAAATCCGACTAGATATGTTGGAACTGAACAGTCCAGGATATAATAATAAGGTGGGTTTATTGCGCACGCTATAACGCCACATCACATCTAAAAACCCAAGCTGTGTGAGCATGCAATGAGTCGCCGGTTCCGAACAACGTATATACATAATACATCAAGCTTTTACAATACCGTCATGTGTTAATCCATATAAGTTTTATATCTATTTATTAGAGTTAATTCTTCAGACCAGCTCGTCTTATCCGGGTAACACTTCCCAAAACAATCCAAATCAAATACTTACAAACCCCACCATTACAAACTTGTACCACTTACAATTAACATGACCTGTCTTCCAGGCACCGTTCAAACCCCAATTGTTATCCAAGACTGCGATTCGGGGGATAACTCTCCACCTTCCTCACCGCTGGACGGCCGTTCTTCGCTGCCTAGAGTAGACGCAGAGGATGCGGAAGCCGATGAGGAAACGACTCTGGTGGACGCGGAGGACACCAAAGTTGATGAAGATATAACTACGGTGGATTCGGAAATAGATGGTTCAGAAGATTTTAACAATGAGTCTGACGAAGGGTCTGAAGAGGAGTCTGAGCCCACTCCTGGGGCGTACCTAGTTAGTGTTCGTCCGGAGGGCACGTATTACGTCTGCGGTTCCACGGGCAAGGCCGGAGAAAGCGACAGGAAAGCCTGAGAAGATCGAGAGAATGAAGATTCTCATAGGGTCATCTCCCAGCTGGAAGATTCTGTAGACTAGACATGGGCCTGGAGAATCTAGCAAGTCTGCCCAACAAACATCTAATACCACGCAGTAGTGTTCACAATGCCGTGCGAGAGATCAGGTAATGTTTATACATTTGGAAAGGTAATTCTTTGCCGCTTTTCACGTAAGCTGTCTATAGTTGCTTATAAAATGATGATTTTCACAACTTGCTATCAGGATATTCGCACCATTTCATGCACGTCCCAGTGTCGCGTCTTCTTGACGCTTTAAGATTTCCTAACATCTCTAAATTAGAATTTCGAAGACCTCTTCCAGACCACACTTCTGAATATTGCTACCAAAGTTAAAGTAATCACTAACGCCTCTGCCTCTACAGTCTCTCTTCCGCGAAAACTAACCTCAACCTTAGTTCTTAACACTTTCGGCGTATATAGTTGATGTAAAATTTGTGTACGATCCTTCGTTTTATAACCTTTGTCAAAACCGCGAGTAATCTTCAGCAATCCTTCCGATAATAAAACAAATCTTAATAGTCGATGTAAAACGCTTTACTTTATTCCGCCACGGCCTAGTTTGTGCTACCGTTGTCTTCATTCTTGATTATGTCACCTTTAGTAAGTCTGCTGCTATATCTACAGCCAGCACAGGATCCCCTCCTAGGCTTCGTTGGAAGCATCATCATTCAACTGATGGATTATTTGGTAGGCCCTCGACTTTGAGCCGACACTCTGTCATCACCACCGTATTAGGGTCAGTGAATCCTTGCTACAAACAAGCTTGGCTTGCGTACCAGCATGTGCCGCTGTTGTCCCGCTTCCTTTTACAAGCCCTAGCCGTTCTTTCCATCAATCCCGCAACCTCTGGATCTGCAAGCGCTCGCACCACAGCCGATCTCTCTGCTTGTTTTTGGTCATCGTATAAGGACGTAATGAATGTCGCGTTGTTGTTAGAACGAATTAACTAAACATTGAAAAAACTTTGATTCTAGGTACATATTGTAAAGGTAGTAATTATTAATACTATAAAATCTTTAAAATTCATTTCCACAAGTTGATTATTCTGCTAAAATACCGCCATGCAGTTCGGCGGCGATGAAATACCACCCCTCATATTCAGCGGAGAGCTAGAAAGAAAGAAGGTCCACCTCCCTTCCTCTTTGCAGATCCTGCTCAACTCCTCCAAATCGAACATTTCGCCGATAGGCATACCCCACCCAGCCAACAAGGTAGGGTGTAGGAAGTTGGGACCGAAGTCAATGGGAGGGAGAACCTCCCAACCAATGGCGTCACCAGCAACAGCTGCGATCTGGTTATCCCAAATAAAGCGAAGAACATCCTCGGTAGCCTCCACGCCAGCACTAGGGGACTCGAGGTTGGCGCCGAAGGTTTGCTTCCTTTGTTCAGATAGCGTATCCCACTCGCGGGTCAACCCGATGCGAATCAAGAGGATGTCCCCCTTTTGGAAAGTGATTTTGGATTCCTTGACGATTTCTTGGATTTCCTCAATCTTGACCGTGTGGTTTGTGAAGACCGAGTATTTGAGGCCTTTCTTTTCTGCCCACGAAGCGTAGTCGATGAGAACGCCTCTGCCGGCTATGCCTTCCTTTGCCCAGTGATGAATGCCGATCCGGTCGTTGCTACGATCAAGGACCTCTTCGACAGTGACGCCTCCGTAGAAGCGTTGCTCCCCCGTACCATTGATAGTCTTTTGCATATGACGAAGCCCATCCCATTGGCTGCCTGCCTGGGGGTTGAACTCGTAGACGTCGTCGAAGAACAATCCATCGAGCACAGGGGAAATGGTGTGCTGGCATGGTTGGCGTCCAAAGAGGGGGTATTCGAGCTTTTGGAGATCCCAGTTCAGCGCGGTTCGCCTCCCTGTACGGATTTCTGAGGCTGCCTTGGCGACAACATCGGGTGTAAGCATGTTGAGTCTACCAAGACCTTCTTCGCGACTGCCAGGCTGTCCGATCCACACTTGCGTTTTGTCGGGGAGGGAGTCGAAAGAGGCGTCGAAGATGGCGGCAGTAAACCTTTCCTGGGCAATGGCAGATGCAGCCATGCTGGAAGCAAAGAAGAGGCCTTGAAACTTCATGGTGAGAATTTGAGAGGTCTTGAGCTTGCCAGTCAGAACTTACGATGGGCACTTTAGTGTGTTTATAAAGTCAACGATATTATATTTCAATGTCGCCTAGGCTTTCTCGATCGCAAAAACAGAAAGTAAAGCTGAGGAGTGGAAATGGATGTTGGTGGCGGGCTCGGCTGAGGCCTCTACGCATCCCTGTTGCCAGCCCACGGCGGACTTGGTACCTTTCTCAGGATTAGGTAACTGCCGGCCAAGGTTCTACGCCAAGTGACGATGTAGTTGGTGGTTGTTTATCATCCTACCATGAATCCAAATATTGATCTTTTTCCTTTTGAAAAGACATAGACCAAGCGCGATAGTTTTCGATGTACTTGGGCAAGGCGTATAAGGTTCTGCTGCAAGATAGGAGCATAAGTTATCAAACTACGGTTTTCTAGGGTTCCAAAAGTTTGACTGATTTTGATGCAAACTAGGGTACGGATACGGAGTCTTGTATGTAAAAAGCTTGGGATCCATTTACACGTGGGCATATGTCCTATCCACGAGGGGCCTGCAAGAGCAATACCAAGAGGGGAACGAGGATAATTCATTCACTATGCCTCGAGCTTGAAAAATTCGTAGACACCACTACGAACCGCTGTTTCCCATTGAAGAGCGCGCTAACCCCAGACAGAAAATCCGGGGTTCCTCCCCGCCACGTGCTGGCCACAAAGTGATCGGACATATGTATCGTAAGATTGAGTTAGTTAACCGAATCCGCCAAGGTTAAGCATAAAAAGTGATAAGGGACGCTAATCCATCTTTGCCTGGACTCGCTGAGATAAGCCCTAAGACTGAGGCTGAACGTCACTTTTCGCAAAACTCCTCCGCAATTTTAACCCCCACTCCCACAAAAACTGCTGCCTACCCTTGCGTGGCCAAAGCTCGTACAAGAAGCGTGGCATCGAACCTACCTCAACTCCGTATTCTAGAACCACATCTCCTCCGCAAAATAGAGTAATGGCAGCGACCCGCCTGCGCCGAACATTCCAGTACCCCAGCGAGTCTGATGACGAAGATGCCGTGGAAGAAGGCATGGACGAACAAGGTATATCAAACCTCCAACACACTTGGCCGTCTTCCAAGGCCGCCCTCTCTCGCATTTCTTCCCACTCGCCCAGCTGTAAACCCAAGACCCAACTAACCCAGAAAAACAAACAACAGACCAAGAAACCCTTCTAGCAACACTATCCGCAAAAGACACGACGTCAACGCGGCTCTACACCCTCCTGCTCCTCATTCTGCCTCTCGTCCCCGCAGTCCTCTACGTTCCGCGCCTCTTCTCGCTCTCCCCGCCCATCATCATAGAGACTATCGCCTCGATCGCGAGTCTGCTCTCAAGCGCATACGCATTGTACTTCCTTCCGCTGCCACCCGTGCGCATCAGCGTGCTCGACTCCTCGGACCTTGGCAAGAACACGAAGAACAACAAGGGCAAATCGATAGCGCGAACAAGTGTTGGTGGGAAGGCGTCGGATGCGGCGGCTGCGAAGGGAAGGCGACAAGCTGTGCCGTATATCTCTGAAGAGGTAGCTGTCGTGTTGGAAAAGTATATCGTGCCTGTGAATGTGGTGTTGTGCGTATTTCTGGCATTGATAGAGGTGGGGCATGGGAGGTCGTGGAGTGAGGGGATGATGATTGGAGGGGGTTATGTTCCTGGGTTCGTGTTGACTGTGGTTATGTTTGCGCGAAGGGAACTTCGTGTTGTTGATCTGGGGGAGTTGGAGAGGTTGAGGTATAGCACGCAAAAGGGACTAGCTGCAAGGTAGTTCGCGAGGATCGAGAGGAGAAAGAAGACATACGCGTAGAAGTAAAAATATGTTCCATTTGATACCCAAGAATAGAAATTGCATTCACAGGAACAACATTCTATCCAGTGATTGTCAAGAGGAGTACGGCGTATTCTACAAACAAAAATCTTAGACAAAGGTATCAACCGTTGAAAAGCAAAACGCCGTCGCTATGAAGTCGAGCAAACTCCAACAACCCCCAAACCTTTGGTAGCTTCAACGTTTCATATAATCATACTCTTCCGCCGATGGGCTGCCCTCTCAGCTTTGGCATTCGTCAAGTCATCGTTTTCATTCCTGGACGCTCCACTGGCAGTGTTTGCGTTTGCAGGCACAACAGTGCTCTTCCTCTCTCGATCTCTCGCGGAAATTCTTGCATTCGCTACGCTTCTTGCCAGATTTGACGTGCCGGAACTTCTCGCAGCCCCGCTTCCCGTTCTCCTGTGTACTGATGGCTGTGGGCCATCCGTTCTCTCCATCTTCACACTTGATCCCATGCCCAAGTCATCATTGCTGGCAGAGACAGGCACTGAAGAGTGGCGCCGCGCATTTCGTGCTGCTTTTGCAACCTCAATTCGTGAACGTGAATGGTTGGACGCAATAGTAGACTTTGCTTCATGCGCAGGCGACGATTCATTGAATTCAAAAACAGCCATGTCGTCCTCTTTCTTTATGTGCTCTGTCGACGCAACGGCGATACACTCGGAGTCGGATTTGTGAGCAATCTTAGGCAGAGCAGCCGTGACTCTGCGCTTCGTGGTGTTCGTTTCGCTAATCGTCGCAGGTATCGCGTTTGATACGGATGGGTTACCATTTGATTCCTCAGTCTTTACATCTTGACCCTCCTTGCGATCCAGCTTCTGTCGCAACGGACTGCCAGCTTCGGCAGCCTCGTCAGTCATACGGCCTGCACTCGTGCGAGTGCCTACAGGTTTCCATGTAGATCCATCGCGCTCCTGGCTCATGCTCCCTTTACTGACCGACGTTGGAAGTGACTGCGAGTCAAGACTGGCTCTAGATGAATGATCTGGATTCACTGCGTCGACCAGCTCTTTTCCGGGACGGCGCATCTTGGTGTTCAGCGGAGGCTCTTTGTAGCTCACTTGTGGTCGTGCTCTTCGAGAGGGTCTCGCGGTCATGCCCGCTGCATTACTCAAATCACCTGGGGGCGGAGTGTCCTTGGATTCAGCCCGTGGAGCCGATGATTCAGTTGTCGGTGGCGAAAAAACCAGCGCTACTGCGGGTGTCTTCGGCGGAAGTTCATCGAGAGTGATTTCGGCAACGGGCATCGGTGGAGGTAGTTCCATCGCTGGCAACTCCGGGTGCACATCACGGGTGATCGTCAAGCGATTTCGACTAGTCTTTGGCAACGGCTTCTTCTCTAATTTTCCCGCGGAAGAGGAACGTTGTTTCTTAGGCGAAAGGATAGGATCGGTATTTACAGGTTCTATCGACTGTTAGGGAAGATACAAGTATCATAGCACTGGTATACTTACTGTTACTAAGTGCAGGTCTGTCAGGGGAAGACGGTCTCGAGCTTTCGGTGGATTTCGGATCCTCTGGTTGCGGTGGAGCGTTCCGGCGGCTGAACCGAAAGGACTCTGTGGGTGGTCGAGCCTTTTCTTCATCCTCTTGGACGCTGAACTTGCGTTTTGAGCCTACACGAACTGCAGCTGCACTTGGCTTCTCGGCATCATCCGGAGGTGACTCAAACATAGGAACACGACAGACATCAAGTCGAGGTCCGCTCTCTCGTCGCTTCCTCCTGGTCTCGAGAGTAGCCGGTAGAGCGGGCGCCTGATCTTCAACAAGTTGAGCTGGTCGCTCCCCCGGGGACCCACTGGGATTGAATGCAATCGGCTCCTGGTCGTCAAAACGTGAAATTGGGGGAGGGCCAATGTCAGGGCTCTGACTATCACGCGCGGCCAGTATATCTTGCAATTCCTCGGCACTGTAGGGTGTTAGTGAGAATATTCTTCCAAGCCTCTCGCAGCTGACCCTAAATCATGCCATGGGTGAACATACTTCATCGTCTGCCTTGGATAGTACTTGTCTTCAGTGATGGTGGGCAACATGGCGTTCTCAACTTCTTGTAACCCTAACCCGCTCCTCCATTGCCGCTCATCTGGGCTTCGTCTCGTCGCGGCAGTCTGGCTCTTGCATCGTGGCCGGGCCTCGTCCTTCTTCTTCAATTGCCCAAACTCTGCAACTAGTCCTCCAAGCTCTTGCAGTTTCGTTTCCAGCTGGTTCTTCATAGACTCGATGACTTCAAACGAAGGACGATACGACTGCGCCTCGAGAGCACTTTGTAGCTGCAGCACCTGTTCGCGAAGGGAGAGATTTTCGGCCAGGAGACGAGATGCATCGTTTTCGAGTGTGCGGATGCGCATCGATTGTTGTGAATTTGTCCTGTGTCCCGTTAGTGACACGAGATGGGAGGAAAGGTGCATAGCAGAGGAAATTCATACTTTGCCAGCTCCCGATTCTGCCTCAAATATCGACGTTTGACTGTTCCATGCATCAGCATCTCTTGCGCGCAAATTCGGAGTTGATGTGTTATTGCTCACCGGCATCGAGGGTGTCCACCGACGGGGCGGGCGCAATAGGCGGCTCATTTAAGCGCGCCATAGGCGGCGTATAGGTATGTATTGGATAATTGATGCGTGTTCAACGGTTTGGGTGCGGCTTGGTCGCGTTCGAAGTTGTGGTAAGGTTCGTGGTTGCAGCCAGGAGTATCGTCATTGAGGAGTGTTTTTGTTTACTTCTTGGCGATGGCAACGGATAATGTTAGTTGGGCTAGCCGAAAACCCCACCACCCCTGTTCTTTCGCCTTGTCAACAACAACCTCCCCGCAACCACCAGTGACGGCCGTGATAATTGCGCGAACAACACAAGCAAAGCATACTTTATACGGCCGCAGCTATGGCATACCCAACCCGCCAGCTTCCTTCCCATATACGCAGCCAATCCAGCTCCATCGGCGGCGGCTCCCAATCTTCCAACCAATCACCGGTCCTCCTTGCCCGCATCGCCGAGAAGAAAGCAGAACTGGCAAACTTGAAAGACCTGCAGACACTGAGCGCTGGCCTTGCCGACCAAATGCAAATGCTGGCGGAGAAGTTGAACACGCTTTCTGATGGCACTGAAGGTATGTCTGTTGCACCCTCCACGGGGAAGTCGAAGGGGCTGAGCAGCATGTATTGACTCGTGTGATGCAGCGGTCGCAGCAGTGTTGTCAAACTGGCACAATGTTCTTCGGGCCATCAACATGGCGTCTAGCAAGCTGCCCGTACCTAAAAATGATGACAATTTTGACGGCAAATCTGAGTCGGAGCCACCGCTGCCTCAAACTCTTGTCCGCATCCCCACACAACACGCGCCAGCTGTCATTCCTCCACAAGGCTCGGAAAATGCAGCTGAATGAGTAACCTCGAAATTGCACCAAGTTCTAGCAAGACTAGCCAAAACAAGACGGAACGGCAAGTAGTTCCAAGCTGCAGCGCTCCGGAACTTGAATGTGTATCGCACGTCTCTCTTGTGTATTGGACATCCTCCAGGGCTCGCCATAGTTGCTCATTGGGAACCCCCAAGCCTTTCGCAACCAAGGTGATATAGAGTTCACAGCCCCAACACTGGCATGGATGGACCTGGCATGGTTGGACGGTATTACAATGTGCAAGAGAAGGTAGTATGTCACCAACAAGTTATTCAATTGGCTTGATGTGGTTAAAGTGAACCACTACTATCACAAAAGCAAGCACAGACAGGAGGCGGACCGGGGTGGCATTGGCGTTACACCGCGAACTGTCATGCGTGACAGAACATAAGCCTCATTTTAAGAGCATTGCGAAACAAGTGAATTGATCTGAGTTTCTTCGATCGGGTGATTGGAAGAGGACTTTCAGGTGACCAAAGAAGTGGGCCACCTCACCTGCGCAAACAAAAGAAGAGAGAACTTCAACGCCTTTTAACCTTTGAATTTTTATAGGCAACACCAGCCTGCGATTAGAAATCGTTAGAAAGCTAAATATACTGTTTACAAAGGAAATAATATTCACATAGGCTTCCATGGTTTGCTATATAGGGTGGTAGGCAATAGAGAGCAGCTTACCTAAGCTTCCGCCTCCATGTACATTTGCGAGGGGCCGTGCGTTCGACTTCCAATAGAGCGATCGTCATTTACCTCAGTAACTACATCTTCTTCCTCACACGGTGTCGTTCTTTTCTACGGCGTAACATTGCTTGACACGCTGAAATCACAGGTTATTAATTCACTCAATTCTCCCACACGACTTTCTTCGACCCTGCGCGTAACCTCCACAGTCATTTCGAGCCTCAGTCACAACTCTCTGGTAGCTATGCGCAAAGTGCCCTGTTCGCTTTCTTGCACTGACTTTCTGCTATAGAAACCTGCCGCATCTATTCGCAGATATGGCAGACGTGGAAAACGAGCATCGACGCGAAGAGGAAGAGCGTCAGGAAAATGAACCAGCCGTCGAAGAGGTACGGTATACACCTCATAGAACCCTCCTCGAGTCCTGTCCGATTCGTTCGCCACGGCGATGCCTCTAGCTCTCTTTTTGCTACATCTCCCTACTACGAATCAAATGCTAACGGTAACCAGAAAGATGACCAAGAAATCAACGAAATGAAGCAACGCGTACAACAGATGGAGGAAGAGGCAAACCAATTGCGCCAGATGCAGCAGAACCTCGATGTCGAACGCGGCGACCTACGCGAGAACAGAGAAGACGTCGATGCGCGCAGCGTTTTCGTCGGTAATGTCGACTACGGCGCATCGCCCGAGGAGATACAGGCGCACTTCCAGAGCTGCGGCAGCATAAACCGCGTCACCATCTTATTAGACAAGTTTACAGGGCATCCCAAAGGGTCAGTTCATGTGTTCCCGTGCCAAGAGGAGGCTTTCCCCTGATGAACAAAAATGGCGATTGTTGTATCACAAGCACCCAGCAAGAGCAGAGTGAGGGGATATGATGTGATACCGTCGCACATGTACTACGCTCGAGCTCTGGCTTGCATGCCCGTCATTTGTGAATCTCGGGAACGTCTTCGCTACCTGGCAAGAGTTTGGTTGAAAATTCGAAGCGCTAATGAGCGTATGCAGGTATGCGTATGTTGAATTCACTGAGCCCAGCTTGGTCAGCCAGGCGCTCGTACTCGATGAAAGCGTATTCCGCGGACGCAACTTGAAGGTATGTTCGCTACGATACAAGAAACAAAGAGTGCAGGCTAACTCGCATAGGTGGTCCCTAAAAGAACTAATCTACCTGGTATGGCCGGCCGAGGCCGCGGACGTGGAGGGCGTGGCGGCTATGGTGGCCGCGGCTCACCGTATGGCGGTCGCGGTGGTGGTGGCTACCAGCGCGGGGGCGGCTACAGAGGCGGATACCGCCAACGTGCACCTGGCTTCCGCCCGTACTAGACGATACCCATGGCAGACAAGGACAGAGGCGTGGCGTTCAGCCTGCTCGTTAAAGATGCGACTTCGGTTTTTTCCAGGATTCTCTTCTCTCAGAAAAATAACAGCAAAGATAAGGGCTGGACGGTGTTCAACGGGACGGGATCTATTTAAGGCATGTATCATAGCAAAAAACCGCGCCACCGAGCCTTGCTGCTTTAGCATCACTCTTGGCTTGGTGGGCTGCGAGATGGAGATGGATCATCGGGGCGATGCGACTTTGTTTGTATAGATTGGCAGAATCAAATTTGGGGAAAGGGAGGAGGGGATCCAAACACGATGTATCACCATATATTTCATGAAAGTCCTCCTTGGGGGAAGTGGAGGAACCGAGATTCTGAACCATGAAAAAGATATCACTTGAACGAACTTTCATTCCATTTAGCACTTTCCCAAGTTATCCTTCGGTTAGAAATCTCTCCAGAATCTAACACCATGATGAGCGCGTCTGGCCAGACAAGCCGTGACAGACAAACGCAGGATACCCGAGCTAAAAGGGCCGGTGTGGATTCGTGCCCCCAGAAGCAACCCTTCCCGTGAAAGCTGGAAACGCTGGTGGGGCCCTCAGCAAAGATAAAGTAGGTCCCGAACAAAAACAAACCATAGAAAAGCCCTACCGCCTTTCCAAACACCGAGAAAATTTCCCGATAATGAGTTCAACGCCGTCCGTGTTGAACCCCGATAATCCCAATATGCTAGATGGCGCATGTCCCTCTGTCCTTCTTTACGCATTTTCCTCCCGCCCCATCTTCCCTCAATTATGTCAGAAAGTCATATCGCGCGTGCGCCCTTGTATACGCAGCGCTATCTCTTGTCCGCAAACTAAGGCGCCGGATTCTCCTTAACGATACTCTTGATCTTCTTCTCGTACGCGACCTTATCCTTCTTGAAAAGATTGAAAGCATCGGCCTGCGCGGGGGATTCGGGGTTGGGCTCGTCGAGCAGCGACTGGATGCCCAGCAGGATCTCCTTGATTGTGATGGCGGGCTTCCAGCCTTCTTCTTCATTGAGGATCGAGAGGCACACGGTGCCTGAGGGGTACACGTTTGGGTGGAAGAGCGGGGGTGTGAATTTGCCTGCAACGTGAAGTGAGTAATTATGACCAGGGTGGGGGGGAAGTGAATGGTGGAGGGAGAGGACAGCTTACATTTTGGGGGCTTTGTTGGGTACTCTGTGCGATTGCCTACGTCAGCGCATGTATTTTTAAAGTAGAGCTGAGGTGGTTGCTTTTTCGGGTGGGAACCAGAGGGGGGGAATCGTGGAGAGGAAAAGGCCGTACCGTCGGGGAATGCGACCTCAAGTTTGAATAGACCGCCTTCCCAGATCGTCTTCTCTTTGCCCGGGACGCCGCAATCCCACTTCTTAAGGTCCATGACGCCTTGAGAGTTGCGCATCGGCTTCGCGAAAAAGCCGAACGGGTGGTCGCGTCGCCATTGCTTCCTGGTTTTAGGTCAGATTTGTGTGTAGATATTTCGTGTGACACGTTGTAGACTTGCCTCTCTTCTGAAAGACGGTTGATGCAAAGGCCTGACATGTTCCGCGTAAGGCTGTGACAGCGCAGAGGTCTTGAATAAAGTTGGTTGGGTTTTCGTAAAGGTATGTAGCAAACAACGCAGGCGAGGGCGAACGGTGGTGTAAAAGAGAGTATATACGCGACAGGCGTGGGCGGAGTTTATATAGGGCGTGCGAGAGAGTGAAGGTGAGAGAAAAACAACGCCTGCGCCGTAGACCAAAGGACTGCGTCAAACGTTCCACGGCGATGCACGTGACCCTTCTAGAAGAGAGAAGATTGGGAATGTTCTGCGGCAGAGCTCCTTCTGGCTAGACTCCTAGCGACGCGACTGGACTTGCCTGGTGCTCATTGCGGGCCCTGCCCTCCCCCGCCCACTGACGTGCCCCGCTAACGCCTTGGTCCTGCCGAGGCTGCCATCATGGATTGGACCGACATCCTGTGTAAGCCCTTGGTCATCCTGCATTCCTGCTGAACTTTCTGGTTGCTCGTACACCTGATACATATATACCATGGCTGACCCGGAGAAGAAGCAAGCAGAGACCCCTCCAAAGCCCGCTGCGGACGTCGCATCCGACCCGGAGGAAGACGACCTGTCCGATCTTGACGGCAAGTCACATGCGCACGCATCTTTTGGTATCGTCCCATGACTCCCTAACACAAATTTTTTAGATGTTTTGGATGAGTTTGCAAACACCAAACTTGACTCAAAACCCGCTCCTCCAGCTGCTTCGGCCGCCAAACCCCCCGCGCCATCATCCTCTGGTCCCGGCAGGCCGAACCCGGAGGAACTGCTCGTCCAAGATGAGGATGCATTCGCAAAAGAGCTCCAGAAGGAGATGGAGCAATTGCTCGGCCAGGGTGATTTTCAGAAACAGTTTGAAGATATCATGAAAGAGGTGGGAGGGATTGTGGGCGAAGGATCACCCGCTGGCGAGGGCGCAGCATCCTCGTCTTCTGCTGAAAAAACCGGCGCGCCGTCGCAGAAGACCGAACAAACCTTCCAGGAGTCGATACGCAAAACCATGGAGCGCATGCAGGAATCGGGGGATGCAGCATCGGCCGCCGCAGCAAGTTCCTCCCAAGATGATATCCTGGCGCAGATGCTCAAGGAGATGGAGTCTGGTGGTTTCGGCGGCGAGGGCAGTGACGAAGATTTCTCCAAAATCCTGATGGGCATGATGGAGCAGCTGACTAACAAGGACATCCTGTATGAGCCGATGAAGGAGCTCCATGAGAAATTCCCAAAGTGGATGGAGGACAACAAGGAAAAGACGGACGAGAAAGACTACAAGAGGTATGAGGAGCAACAACAGCTTGTAAAAGAAATCACAGAGCGGTTTGATAGGCCGGGGTACGCAGATGACAACGCACAAGACAGGGAGTACATCGTGGAGCGGATGCAGAAGGTCAGAGACCTGTCTCCTGCTGGTATTAAGATTTCAGCTAACTCTACAACCATAGATGCAAGCGGCTGGATCACCACCACCAGATCTTGTTGGCGATATGAACGCGGCTCAAGAAGCGCTGCAGGACATAGACCAAGGCTGTCCTACACAGTAGCTTGGGGCTTTCCAATCTTCAGATACCCACAAATGAACAACAAGCGCATATGTCGCTACTGCGATAATTCATGCCAACAAATATACTGAAACTTAGAGTATACGTGACCACAACACGGGTATTCCTGCTCCTTACTGTGCTAATTCGAACACCGTCCTCTCAAGTCATGTCCATCTCATCAGTGTCAGTCGGATACGATGTTGATCCTGAATCTGGTTGTGATTGCTGAACTTCCGCTGACGAAAGCACTTGCGTGAAGATTGCATCGTAGTCTTCATCGTCGCTTCCGAAATGTTGCGAGACGTTGTCCGCCTCATCTTCCTCCATAGAAGCGATCAGTTGCTGCAGCTCCCACTCTTCTTGCTCGCACAGGTATTCTGCTTCTTCGATAATCTCCTCAGGTTGCGGCGCACTACTCGAGAGATATGACGACGCAGCGTCCATCAACTCTTCCTCATCTTCGATCTCCTCTTCGATATTTGGTGCTCGTCGCGCTTTGTCGGCTTCCCAGCGCTTTCGCTCCGAGATGTAATCCATGCATTGTATCTAGTACTTTGTAAGTAACTGAGTATTTCACGTAACCAATGGCAGATAAATAACGCACCTGTTCACCCCGCGCACCCCATTTCTTATCATCCCTATTCTTTTGCACTCGTCTAAAGAATAATTCACGTCGTTTCTGGGTCGCTACATCACGCGTCTTGACCAATGGGTTCGGTTTGAATGTGCGCGGCGGGTTCGTGGGTTTCTTTTCATCCGGCATGCTGAATGTGAAGGGTTTTGACGCTACATTTGAGGAACGCTCGGATAGTGGCGATGGACGGGATGGCGTGAACGCAAAGTGTGAAAAGAACGGGTTTGCGGCTAACATTGTTGGGAATGATAGATCAAGCAGAGGGTTGGTGGTGGTAGTGAAGTGCAATAGGAGTAGAGGGTGGCGTTGGTGATATACAAGTAGTGTGAATGAGGTTGGGTGGGAGAAAGCAGAGACGCGGTCGCGCTTTCCACGACGGCGCGGTGGCTCGTGCGTCTATCGATAATAATCCCTGTCCCCACCCCATTATGTCATCACCATCACCGTCCCTCCCGCCTCCGAAACATAGCTTCCCAATAGCCAGTGTATGCTCATCCATCGTCGTATTTTTGAAGACCTCCGGCTCCTCCAATCGGCTCAATTATGCATGGTGTCTTTCGATAACTTCACTGCGATATATCACGCATGACCGCTCGTCAGCTGCTTGCACAACAGCTTCACTGGCCAATGTTCATAGGCGGCTGAGCATGCCTCAAATATCAAAAACACGTCGTGCTGGGCAAGCTTCAAACCCGTTCGGCGGACTCACATCCTATGTAGAAGAGGTATCGGTACCCTTTCCGGATTTCCGCCTCGGGGCTGTATTATTGATGGTTCGTATATCGGATGAGGTTTGCATATCTCGATACGCAATATAGCCATAAATGATTTATATTGCTCGGCAATCACGTTACCGCTCGTCGGAGGTTCGCCATGCAAATATACAATGTCGATTTCTTTATAAATATCGAAATCCTATCCATTTTTGTGATGTCTTCTTATCCATCATCTTGAGCCGCCATGTTTTCCGCTTCAGTTCTGGCACTGTTGCTGCTTTCGGGTTCGTCGGCGAATGCGCACACCTACATCTGGGTGAGTGTATGCGGCATGTGTATTTTTTGCAATATACTCACATAATTCAGGGTGTTTTCGTCAATGGAGTAGATCAAGGAACATTCCGTGGCATTCGCACGCCAGCATGTACGTATATCCCTGGCACAAAATATTAGTTCGCGGTACTGTGGAACAGAACATTCCGAAACATCGATAACTCACGGGATCCTACTTCCATCTCTGACTTCATGAATATAGACAATGCTGCCCCCAACGCAGGAGGCTACGCAAACTCACCCGTGAAGGATCTCGGATCCATCGATCTGCGTTGCAACGTCTTGGGAGATATCCAAGCTCCCGACACCATCAAGGTCCAGCCTGGCGACAATCTGACTTTCGACTGGCACCATGACTACAGAAATGATACGGATGAAATTATCGCTTTTTCTCATCATGGTACTTATCGCTCTGTCATGGCAATACGAATGACTGCTCACTAGGGTTCAAGGACCGTCGCTTATTTACATCTCGCCTGACCCCCCAACCGAGAATAGCTTTGTAAAGCTCTGGCATGAGGGTCTCTATGAAAGCCTTCCTCATCCACAACCTGGAAAGTGGTCCACGACGTCAAACATTGCAAAAAACTTTGGGCATATGAATGTTCGTATCCCCAAAGACCTCAAGGCTGGTTTGTACGTTAGCGTTTATTAATTTTCACGTCCTTCAACATTAATACAATCCAGCTACCTCATTCGCGCCGAAATGATCGGTCTCCACGAGGGTGACGCCTCCTATGCGGTGAACCCACGCCGAGGCGCGCAGTTCTATCCCGACTGTGTCCAAATCGAAGTCACTGGCGATGGTACAATTGAACTACCTGAAGGTATGCTCTCCACAAAAAACAACGCGTCTCTGATTCTTGCGACTGATTATCCCGAAACAGGCGTATCATTTCCTGGAGCCTACAACTACAGCGACCCAGGTATTGTCTACGACGTACGTCTTCACTCTGTCCTTACCCTCACGAAAAACGCCGCATTCACTTCCCTTTTCAAAACCACACTAATCCCATGTGAACGTAGATCTACTGCTCTACAGAAACCAAGACCCGGTCCACAGGCCCCTGTACCACCACCTACGAAATTCCTGGACCAACAGTGTGGTCCGGCGCTTGGGCTGAAACCACAGCTGTATCGCTCGAGCCTGTGACAGACACCACGACTGCTTCAGCGTGGTCTACGTGGATCAAGAACTCGGTCGTTACGTCTGCGACGTTCTCAGATAGAAAGACTATTACGGTTGTAGGGACTTCGACGTATTCGGCGAAGTGGTCGACGACATATCAAACGCCTGCGCCGGCGACGAAGCGGTGGTGAATGGATAGTAGAAAATTTTAAGCTTTGTGTGCAAGGATTGTAGCCCACGGATTATATTTCGGTTTTTCGTTCCAAAGTACAAATCTATCATGAACATGCTATCTTTCTATTTTCGCATTTTGCTTTCGATCAAGCGAGACCTCAAGCATACGAATCTTCTCCTTCATTCTTACATCGCTATGCTTCCACGCAAGGTCCATAGCCGTGTTTCCAGATCTATCGGGGATATCTAACCTCGCTCCATGCCGCATCAGCAAAGCAGCCACTTCCTCCGTATAGTTCCCTAGTAGCCCTTCACTGACAATCGCATTATGCAACGACATCCTTCCATCCGAACCCTGCTGATTCGGATCCGCTCCCCTCCGCAACAACAAACTCATTATGCCAATCTTGTGCGGCGTAGGATGTATAGCATGCATTAAACCATGCAAAGTCTCGGGGTTATCACCAACAGCCCATACCCCGTCTTCTCCACCTACATCGGCATCCAGTAACATCTCAATCAATTTAAACCCCCGCGCAGATCCGTCCGCGATCCGTGATCCATCCCAAGAACTTCCACCGCCCTCGAATTCCGGATTGCTGTTCATGACCAAGAACAGTACGCGTTTGATTTGAAGCTCGGTGTACTTGCAGCGCTGGAGGAGCACGGATACGGTTTCGGGATACCATGCCATGGCCGCGTATAGCAACGCGAAATCTTTATCCTCGGAAAACACAAAATCATAATTCCTTCGCGGTCTCCGTAATAGACAGTCCGCAATCCTTCCACTCTCACCATCGCCATCATGCTGATCAAGCGCATCCGCTACCGTCCACGCATCTTCCTTCCAATTCAACAAGTCCCGCAGTATCTCTGTCCGGCCTTCGCCAGCAGCGACTTGCAACAACGTTACTTCGTCATCGGGATCTCTCCGTTCCGCATCAACACCCATATCCCACAGCACCTTGACGAATTCCCGTCGACCTAATCGCACTGCGAGTCTGATCGGAGAGTCACCTAATCCGCCCCCCGCGCCATTGTCCAAGGCATTGACGTCGGCGCCGTGAAGCGCGAGGTGGAGGAGGGCAGGAAGTTGGTTGGTCCAGATGGATACGTGGATTGGGTTGCCGTACTTTGGGTCGCTTTTGTTGATGTTGTGGGTGTTTGTGGCGAGGAGGGAGGTTAGGAGGGTGGTGTTTCCTTGGGCGATGGATAGGTGGAGTGGGAAGTCTGAGGAGGAGATTTCGAATCGGTGGAGGATTTCTTGGGGAGTTGGAATGAAACGCATGATTTTTCGGGTGGCGCAGGACTTTCTCTTTCCTCTGGAGCTTAGAGGTGTTAGGTGGTGTCTTGCTTGTTTACACTCCAGTCGATGGGAAGTAGATGTTGATGATTCAGATCATGTGGAATACCTTGGGAGATTTCCAGTTTCGCCTGAAGTATGTATATTATCAGGATATAAATGTACTCTTATTGGCGGATTCCTTCGCATATATACGTATCTCTGCACGTTGCAGGCAGAAGCTAGTCACGTGGAAAGCGAAGGATCTACCTAGGTAATAGGTCAACTGGTATGTACATTGATAACACCAATATTGAAAATTGAGGAGCCCACTGCATGATCTTATGTGAAATTCTCTTCAAGTTTCTTCTTCCTGCTGATTTTTAATAGTAATATAATCAATTAGTGGCGAGTATCGCGACTGCAATATCGTAATCACCGTCATGGATCTTCCATGTGGGCGGCACATTTTCAATGCTGCCCCTGTATCTACAGGTAGAGCACTACATATGGACACTTTCCACAGCATATGTTACAAAATGCGAGTACTTCCTCAGCTTTTGAGGTAATGTTACAGTTATTGACCAACTCGCCATAGGCCCAGCAAGTCTCTGAAGCCGAGCGCTTACTGTTACAACACTCGCCAATCAAATAAACGACTGTGCCTCTTGCATCTGTTGCCTTCACCAAATACAACACAACGCCACCTATCTCGCACCTCCTATCTAAACTTCACAAGGCTTTTTGGTGTACGCATCTTTCGCGGTTCTCATTTCATTCTTTATACGAGCCTTCAAGACTGTTCATGACCTTGGATACAAGATGGGCAAAAGCATCGGTCCAGCTGCTGGCGAGGCTTGGAAGCATGTCAATAGCTTCGGCAAAGAATTTCACAAGCAGGTGAGCGAGGCGACACCTGGAGCGCTTCAGAAGCTCGGGGAAGTTGGTCAAGAAGCGAGAAAGCGGCTTGGAAATGCTGCCGTGCATACCGGAAACTGGGTCGTCCAGAACCCTGGAAAAACGGCTGTAGTTGTGGTTGCTGCACCCGTTGCTATTGCGCTCACACCAACTGCGCTCTCTGCTGCGGGATTCACCAGTACAGGAGTCTCCGCTGGTACGTAGCCTATCTACATGTTAGGCATTAGACTAAACACCATGTTAACAATCCTTGCGTGAAGGCTCCGCTGCCGCCGCTGCTCAAGCAGGCATAGGGAATGTTGTGGGTGGAAGTCCTTTTGCGATTCTCCAAAGTGCTGCAGCTGGTGGAGCTGGTGGAGCTATTGTCAATGCTGCCGTTGGTACATCTGCTACTGTTGGCGCTGCCGCGGCCGTTGCTCCGTCTGTTGTTAAGGCTGTGAAGAAGGGTCAAGATGAACAGAAGAAGGGGGAACAGAGCACTTTAAAAGAACGAGCCAAATTGTAGTTCATTGAGTTTATCGCTAATAGAAACAATGGACTGGTCTAGCTGCTCAATTTTACCTCCCAGTTCGAGTTGCAAGTCGGGTCAGGAAAGTCAGAAGTTAACCAATGAATCGCATTTATGGTTTGAACTCAGAACAATATACAATAAAGAATCGCAGCCTGCACTCATTAATACGCTATGACAGGGAAAATACACTTCAATAACCAACTGGACGGATGTTTCAATAGTAGTATCCCGTATTTATAGCATTTTTTATGTTTCGATATTACATCCCACAACAACAATGTCCCACACTCTTCCAGCAAATCTTGAGCAGGAATCCCCTTTTTAAGTTGACAATACCTACATAGGTGTATATATCAGTAGGCTGTATGCGGGCAGAAACTAATTAAGTGGTGAGTGCAGATATGTATCGATTGATGAATCAGATAGTGTACAATAAAAGAGTGGGACAATGTTGAAACCTGGATACCAAATTACTAAATGATCAGACGCATCAGCTTTTAATCTAAGGCACCCGCAATATCTCCTATACATGGTATACGTTCGCTCTCTAATACCTAACGCATATAATGATATATGTGCGTCTACTGGTGATACATACATGTAGCAAATAGTCAATGTTGACAAACACACAGATCCCTGAGTCATTAGAATGCTCATTTTCCTCATTAAATCAAAACTTGGCACATTTACACATATATGCTGAAGAGGTCAGAGTCACGAAGGCAAGCATAAATACACCGAAGACCCACACTGGCTCTCACTCACCTGCTGCTCCCGCACCTCTACCACCTCAAGGAACCTAGCTCTCAACGTTACACAAACCCCCATTTCGGCCTATTCTTTCTCCAGTTGCACCTTTTACCTCTTACCCTACGTCCGAAAACCCAACCCACCACCTACCACCAGCTGCCTTGCCCGTCTGTTTTCCTACTCGACGCACGAATACCACATTCAAGACCAGCGCAGCGCCATCAACTACAGGAAATATGCTAAGTATATTCAACAAGTATGCTCAAAAAGTCGACAAGGAGACAGGCGAGCAGCCGCCTGGATTCTTCGGCAAGGTCTCAAGCTTTGCCCAGCGCATGTGGCAACGCGTGAAAGGCGCGGCGGCAGTCACCATGTCGTCTCTCAAACCACGTATGGAGAAGCTTTTCAACAAGGGCAAGAAGGCGTGTGGGCTCTTCCGCAAGATCCCCTGCTTCGCGCTGCGCATCTGGCAACGTGTGAAGGGCGCGGCAGTCAGGATCTGGACCTGGATCAAAAACAATCCGATAAAAACAGCCCTAATTGTAATGGCCATCGTCGTCGCCGTTATCATTGCGATCTACCTCACACCCGTCATCCTCAGTGCCATGGGCTTCACAAATGCAGGAATTGCGGCTGGTATGTATTCATCTTCCCACGTGAATGAACTCAATTGAATGTTGTGCTAATTTTGTATTTAATCAAGGGTCTCTCGCGGCGTCCATTCAATCAGGCATAGGGGCTGTTACGGCAGGAAGCCTGTTTGCCATCCTGCAAAGTGCTGGAGCTGGGGGCGCAGGGATTATCATTGTCAACGTGGTAGTGGCCACGACCGCGGCCGTTGTTGCTGCTGTTACCGTGATACTAGCTCTAATCAAGGATCAATATCGCGATGAGAAAAACGAAGGCGTGAAAAAGGCATGAATTGCTCTTTGTCTGCATTCGATCTCTTCACCATGACGGTGGCAATTCTTGGATGATGGGGAAATGGAAAAACAAGAAGCTCGGCTTCTAGGATAGCATATTGAGCGGCTCTCGCGAGGGATATGAATCAAGGTGACCATAAGTTAGCTGTGGTTAGAACCTCAAATTCGAAAATGTCAAAACCTTGAATCTTCACCTCTCATTTACGCACGACGTCTTGAAACTAAAAATCATTTCGTCTGGCAAGCCGGCATGCAGAACAGAATATGTCGACCAAAAGCTACTTCGACTTCGATGATGAGCAGCAAAAGTCATTTTCCACTATTACATTAAAAAACTGACCCATTTAAACATACTAAAGAGGTGACTAGAGAGGTGAGAGTCGATGTGCCAATTGTGGCCTAGTCTTTCTCTGGTTGCACCTCCTACCCCACCACCTGCATCTGCTACCACCTGCCTTGACATTCCTTGACATTCCATCGACACATCACATTCAAAACTAATATGTCGCTCTTCAACTCAAGTCTCGGTGAAACGCAGAAGCACTTCAGCAACTATGACAAGCACGAAGGCGACGAAGCGCCTGGAATCCTTCGCATGGTCTTCTTCGTCCAGTGGATCTTGCAACGCGTGAAAAGCGGGGCGATCATCATTCGAGACTGGGCCGTGAAGAATCCTGGAAAAACAATAACTATTCTATTCGTCATGGCAGTGGCTATCATAGTCGCCGTTGCTGTGGCTCTTATAGTCGTCGTAGCCGCCATACCTGTTGCAATCTACCTTACACCCGTCATATTGAGCGCTTTGGGTTTCACAAGTGCAGGGATTGCTGCGGGTATGTATTTTCGTAAATAAAGTTTGTTAAATGTTATACTAACTTTATATTTACTAAAGGGTCTATCGCGGCGTCCATTCAGGCGGCTATAGGGTTAGTTACTGCTGGCAGTGCCTTTGCTGTTCTCCAGAGTGCCGGTGCCGGCGGAGCTGGTCTTGCTTCTATAAACTCTGTTATCGGTACAGCTGGGGCTATCTTTGCTTTCTGTAACGCTGTCGTCGATACAGCTGCCGCTGCCGCTGCTTCATTTCTTGTTTCCTTGTCAAAGGCTGCCCAAGAGGACCAAGATGGCGGAAAGAACGAGGACAGCACCAAGGAGAAATGAATCGGTTCTGTTTATGGTCAATCTCTTCAAAATTACGGCGTTAGTTATTGGATGGTTAAATCAACAACCAAAGACACCGGCTCCTGAGGTAGCAAATCCAGAAATTCCCTATGAAGGACATTCAAAGACTAGCAGCTCCTACGAAACAGTAAATCAGCAAAGCGCATACGTATGAGAAATGGTTGCATATCAAAGTCCCGAGCATCAAAATCCTGGTGTCAATCCGTAGACAAAGGCCATTTGGATCGTGTTCGCCTTGAGTTGCATCCCTCTACCTTTCCTGTACGATATCATAGAAGCGGAATCAATCAATTCTTCTCTCAATCTTGATCGTTTTCAGGTACCACTAAGTCTTGTTTCAAGCCACCGACACCAACCAGAGCTACTTGATGTGTCCGGTCTCTTTACGGACAAAACCAGGTGACCGCACCATAATGACCATGGTGCAACTGAAATAATAGCCACTCATCAATATAGACTCCTCGATTGTAAATACGTCGATTATATTGGGTTCCAGGACATCACAACTGAAGAATGGAACTCAAGTTTCAGTGGGCAGTGGAGGTGGTAGAGTCTTCGGTGTTATACTTCCAGGAGCGCATTGGCCCAACGTCGTGCATTATTACACTTTAGGTGAGGTGGATTTTCGAATGCAATTTGATTTGGTTCCTTTCTCATATTCATCTTTCTACTAGTTGCGGTTGTCGTCAGGTATTCTATCGGTCTTCCGCTTGGGGGGAACCAACTGTACAGTCATCAGCGCCGCCTGCCATGTAATGTAGGAAGATAAGGGGATGATAATATCGCGAATGAGTGGTTGAAATGGAGTGCTGCAATACTCGGGCCGTTGCTTCTTCATCTTACCAGGCGCATCTTTGTTTGTCTTTTGCAGTGGCAGAGCTCTGGCAACTTCCACAATTGCTGGATCATATACGTTTTCAAACGTCAATGTTCGATAAGAGCGACTATGAACCTCAAGAGCTTTGTGGGGAAGATTATGATATGGATTGCTGATTGACCGTGTATGTGTGGATCTTTCGCGCACTTTCTCTCATCTCCTATGCGCACCGCTAAAAGTCATGGAACGATAGTTTTTTCGGTTTTCCTGCTGATAAATGAGTCCTTTTCCCAGTTGTGCATATAATTTATGGAGATACAGGGTTTTTCCTTCGGGCTGTTAGTAAATTTACCATGTTTTGATCTCATGTTCGTACATATTTATTTGCACTAGCTAGTGCTATGACAATCGTGATCATCATAGCCCGCCCATTTATTCCCCGGAAGCTCCCGCTACCACTACACTGCAAGAATCAGCAGTTTGTGGATCTCATCTTCGTATTCCTAAACGATCATAGAGACGTAGTTATCCTGCAACTTGATGATGTTGTTGGGGCAGGCGGGGGAGGCGCTATGACGTGACGTCGTAGTTACGAACAAGGGAAGTTCACAAATACATATGAAAGCAACCGAAAGTTCCTGATTCCAAAGACTTTCTATTCATGCAACAAACCTTTTTGTTGCTCTAAATATTGAGATATCAATTGAGCCACCATTTCCCTCGAAGAACCACACAATGCCGAGCAATTTGGCTGCATTTCGCGACGGTAGAAGCGCGGAGCTTCGGAAGCTGGCGGAGGAGCATCTTCAGCACGAGTACAGCATTGCTAAACCTTTAAAAAGACTATGAACTAACTCTTATCTAACAGCTTGACTCAGGAAGAGCGCGATACCTTGGAGAGAGCGGGTAGGAAAGTTTCGACACATGCTAAAGTGGGATCCCTGATCGGCTTGGGATTGGGTGTGTGGTGTGCATATCGGTTGAGATCTATGCGATTGGCATATTTCAATGCTTTCCGAGCTATGGAAAAGCCCGTTGAAGTGAAGTTTGCAGACGGTCGGACATGTAAGTATTCTCATTACTTTTATATGCATTAGCACGCCGATAACGAACACGTCAAATTTGTCCTCGGAAAACCTACGGCAACAACTGCGCATGCTGATTTATCTCCATTACAGTGCCCGTTCCAGATCTCACAGAACAACTAGCGCCCTCGAAGTGGGCCGATGCTGCCTCATTCTTCTTCTTCTCGATGGGAGGCTTGTTTCTTGGTGGTGAGCTTGGCTTCTTAAGCGGCACCGCAGCGGCGTCGCGGACCATCACGAAAAATCCGAAGACGAGAGAACGCATCGAGAAGGCATTCAAGAACTATCGCATTGATGCGATGAAACAAGAGATCAAGAGGCTTGAGGACGCGGACAAGCTTGAGGAGTTGTTCTCGCCTCTGTCCTAAGTTGACGCGTCATGAGTGGAGAATCGAGCGTCAGGTATTACACCGATGGGTCTATTATTGTCTAGCATACTCTGCTACAGAAGGGAAAAGACCAACTGGGAAAATGTTCTAGTAGCTGTATCAACACCTCTGTATTCCATCCTTATTTAGCTGGGAAATTGAAGTTATGTTTTGGCCGAGCTATTCCTATTCCCAACTTCTACTTGACTTCACAATTCCGTGCCGAATGTTCCAGGCCGAGCCGCGTATACATGGTCGATCCCCGCAATGATCTTCTTAGTACAGGTTGCCCAGACTATTACTGAGCGCAGATCCGCTAGATCTTTGGCTGGCACGCTGGAACCCACATGGCTTGAAAACTAAAGAAGCGCCTTGTGGGGCTACCAGACGTCATGGTTGAACTCAGAAATCCGCGATTTGGTCTGAACGACACATCAAGTTCCTTTTCTTCAACACTCTCTCGCTACATACACCACATGATGCTTTTTGACGCACTGTAATTCATGAGTTGATGTCCTTATGGTCTACCTTCGTTTCTAACGACCTCACGATCTTTACCGGGTCAACAATTTGTCGAATAGCAACTGCCTCATCCATAACGCTGCCAAAATAAATTATTCCGATTGGACATCAACACTTCATAACGCGCGACTCATTAATCTTCCATCCCATCATTTTTTCAGCTTCACAACATACATCTCCACCATGAGGAACATAATATTTTACCTCTCTCTTTTCACTACATCCGCATTCGCTCAGTCATCCTCACAATCCGTCTCAACCATAACCGACCCATCAGACTACACAACCCAATTAGAATATGGCTCGATAGTTACATTACCACCCACAATAACACCCAGTTCATTCTCCAGCCTGTCGTCGGGGGCTATATTAAGCGGCTCAAGTTCACCCAACGCCACCGCAAGCGGCTCTTCCAACTCAACATCACACTCCCCCTCACACTCTTCAACTCCTAAAACCCTTTCCAAGATCTCAGGCGGCACACGAATCCCAGGCACCACGACAGCTGCAGCACCACGGCCCTCCAACACCCAACCATGCAACAACTACCCCGAATTCTGCACACGGCGCTACTCCAACATCACCGAAATCGCAGCCCACAACTCGCCCTTCGCCCGCGAGCGAAACGCGCAATCGAACCAACAATACAGCGTAACCCAACAACTCAACGACGGGATCCGCGTCCTCCAAGGCCAAGCCCACTACATCAACGACACGCTCTACTACTGCCATACATCGTGCGACCTGCTCAACACGGGCCCAGTCGAAGACTACCTCCGCGAAGTCGTCGCCTGGCTCGACCGCAACCCCTTCGAAGTCATCACCATCATCTTCGGCAACTACGACTGGACGAAACGCACGTCCTCGGGGGACTCCCCCCTCGTCACATCCTCCAACTTCGTTGCCCCCGTCGAAGCCTCAGGCCTCCTTCGTTACATCTACCAACCCCCCTCCAACGCCATGCGCCTCTCCGACTGGCCCACCCTCGGCGAAATGATCCTGCAGAATAAACGCGTCGTCACCTTCATCGACTACAATTTCAACACCACCGAGGTCCCGTGGTTGGGTTGGGAATTCTACAACGTCTGGGAGACGCCGTTTTCGCCGACGAATGTGAGCTTCCCGTGTACGGTGCAGCGCCCGAGCGGGATTAGTAGGGACCAGGCGAGCAGTATGATGTACATGGCGAACCATAATCTAAATACCGAGGTCGCGATTGGGGGGACGCGGATCTTGGTTCCGAATGTGGCGCATTTGGCGCAGACGAATGGGGAGGAAGGGGAGGGGAGTTTGGGGCAGATGGTCAAAGGCTGCGAGGGTAAGTTGTGTTCTATGTCTTTGGATTCAAAATGTTGCAAGTTGGGGTTCGAAATGAGTGAACGACGCTGACCGGGTTTCTCCTTGAAACATAGACATGTGGGACGGGCGCCCGCCAAACTTTCTCCTCGTTGACTACTATAACTACGGCGTCCCCAATGGATCCGTGTTCCGCGTAGCGGCCGAAGCGAACAAGGTGCGTTTCAACAACAGACCGTGCTGTGGAACTGATATGAGTTCTACCTCGGTACGGGAAAAGTCTTCTTTGGGTGCAACGGCACTCGCATTAGCTATGGTAGCATTGGCGGCGTGCCTATTATAGATGAAGATTGCAACAAGAGCATTGAGGCTGCTCGGGTTCTTGTATAGGGCGAGTCTTGGTATGAGCAATCTGTTCTTGTAGAATGTTTGATTTTGATGGAGTTTGAGCTTTCTAGGGAGCATTAACCAGGCGTAGTAGACCAGCATCAATCATTGTAATTGTTTTTGTGATAATTTGCACTAACTGTCATGTCCCTCGACACACAGTCCATACTTCTGTGCAAGGATTCCATTCTCATATTAAAACATGTAAGCGTGGGTCAATACCACCGCGCTGTAGACAAACCCGTTTAAACCATCCGGAAAGTGAAAAACACCTCCAACAGAACTCATCGCCACGCAACCAGTACCTCTAGTATTCCCACGACTGCATGTCGAATTTCTTCTCCGGGTAGAAGCGAGCTTTGATGTTGCGACCCTGGAATAGGAAACCCTCGTTGAACCGATTGATGGCCTGTATGAACAGTCAATGCTGGTTCTGGTCCAACATGGGGTAAAACTTACATTCATGGCACCGTAGACACCCTCGAACTTCATGTACACAGGCTGTCCCTCGCCATTCTTGTTGATGTGGAAGCGCAAGACTTTGCCAAACTGGATATTGTTAATAAACGCTGCAAATGCGAGACGTGATACTCACTTTGGGATTGAAAACGTCAGCCATGTCTTGCATAATGCCTCCATCAGAGCGCTCGGCATCAGCCGCCCAATCAACACCATCGACACAGCCCCAGGCCACGATAACACTGGAGTCCTCGCCCATAGGATTTTCGACCTTGCGCTTCTTCGTGTGACCGCCCTTGATGTCATACACTTGGGGTGCTTTGGACTTTGCATCGCCAGTAGGATTGAACTTGAAGCCCTTTTGCTTGGGTCCATCCTTGCGTTCTTTGGGTTCCAGGGCTTTGACGATTCCGTCGTTATCCTTGCCCAGGCCCTGACCCTTCTTGTATCCCATTTTCAACATCATGCTTTCTGCTTTGGACAACGGTGCTGCATTGGTCGTCTTGGCCTTCTTGACTGGACGCTCATCTTCAGATAGCCTATTTGCAGTGTTAGTCACCGGGGGGCCAGACTGAGAAGCAGGCGGCGCGAAATTGGGATTGGGAACGAAGGGGGCCGAGATGGTTGCACTGTATGTGGGAGTGGTCATCGGGGGCGGCGGAGGTGGAGTTGTGCTAGGTGCTTGAGGTCCGGCTGCAGCAAGTTGAGCTCGACGGGCAAAAGCATCCTCTCCAGTAGCGGCTTCAATGACAGGAATAGCGCTGGCGGAAGATTTGATCTCAGCGTAATTAGACTCTACGGTCTTAGAGCTCCCTGAAGAAGTTGGACGCGAACCCTCTGATTGACTGCTACTATCCTTGCTAGAGGAAGCTGGGCGCTGCTGGAGTAAGAAAAGGTCAAATGATTGCATCAGCTCTTCGTAAGCAGGTGTGGCCCTGTAATAAGATAGATTTGACGGCTTGCTTGCTCTATACGGTTGGGATGGGTACCATTCGCCGTGGGTCTTGGCGAGGTTTTTCTCCGCTTTCGCCCTCTCTTTCTGCGCTCTCTCTTCTTGCTTCTTGGCTTCTAGGGTGTAAGCGTCATCGTCGACTGTGCTCTGGTAGTATTCCAGAGTTCGCTGCTCAACAATTGCCGTGGCGGTTGTAGCTGCGCGTTCGGCAGCCATAGTCACCGCTCTAGGAGCAAACACGGGTTTCTTGACGACGGTTCCTTTGGCCTTCGGGCGCTTGATGTTGTGGGGGTTATGAAAAGCTATATTGAGGCATGAGTATCAAACAATCAAACAAGTCTTGCAGTAAAATTCATAACGTTACCCGTTGTTGGTTTTGGTTCCGGCTTCTTCTCCTCCGGGAAGAGCTCTGGTGGAGCCTCGGCGACTGTGCCATGCGTATATGGATTAGGCAGGCGTTTTACTGCTTCATACGGGTTGGGAAGCCTCTTTGGTTGCTCTGGCTGGTTGGGGTTGGACGCCATAGCGCTGGTCCACGGGCGCGGTGGTGGGTGCGCGTTGTTGACGGTGTAGGATGTTGCGACGGGCGCGGCTTTGTCGCGGTAGGAATATGATAGAAGCAGCGGACAAGACTGCACAGCACTATGTGCGCGAGGATGAACAGTCGATGGTTTGTCGCGAGGGAGGGACTATTCTCTTCTCCGTGCGCGGTTATCTGTTGCAAAGTTAATATTGGTGTCCGTAGTGGGGGAGAGAAAGAAAGAGGGGAGGGACGGCGAGGAAATGAGGTTGACAGGGCCGCGGCGCGCCTGCCCGCGCGTGCGATGCCAAGCCGCGCTTGGAGCTTAACTCCGATCCCCCCGCCAAAACAAAAACCCCTGCAGGCAGGGACAGAGACAGACGCGCAGTTGCCTACTTCACGCAAGTCACGTGCAATTGCGAGACAGCCCTCCCTTCCCGTAAGAGTGTTGAGAAGCGACGGCAGCTCTGCCGGCAACCGGCATCACACTTTTCGACGTCGACCTCGTAGTCAGTACATAGTTGGCGCAATTGTACAGTACCTATCTTGAGCTGGTTCTCTCGTAACTGTCCCATCAATTGGCTGTGTGTCACTTCAATCCATCTATTGCATACATTCCATCTCGTATATCCTGCATATCTGGTACATACAACCGCCATGGCGCCAACCCTCGAGAATGCCTTTCCCCAGGACTCCTCGTCCACTGCCATCATTGTTCCCGGCCAGACGCTTTTAACCATCTCGTACCAGAAGCTTGCCGCCGATGTCAAGGCATTCCAGCGCCAGCTCGCAAACGTCGGCGTCTCTGCCCAAGCTGCCGTCTCTATTGCCCTTCCCAACACCTACGAATTCATCGTTTCCTTCATCGCCGCTTCATGGCAGCGCGCCATCGCCGCTCCTCTCAACCCTGCGTACAAGCAGTCCGAGTTCGAATTCTACATCGATGATCTGAGTTCCGCCATCGCTCTCGTCCCCAGGGGCGCTTTCGCTCAGGACGCGGCCGCTGTGAGAGCTGCAAGGAAATACAACGCTGCTATCGCAGAGTGCTACTACAATGGTAAAGAGGTCGTGTTGGATGTCAAAGAGGCTGGCAAACTGGCCGGGAAGACAGCTCCAGTTTTGTCTGCGCAACCCGATGATGTCGCTTTGGTACTACACACCAGTGGAACAACAGGGCGCCCAAAGGCGGTGCCACTGTCGCATCGTAATCTTCTGCGCACCATGAAGAACATCCAAGCTACGTATCAGCTTTCAATGCAAGATCGCACCATGCTGGTGATGCCACTCTTCCATGTGCATGGGCTTTTGGCGGGTTTCCTAGCCCCACTCGCATCTGGCGGCTCAGTAATTGTACCTATCAAGTTCTCAGCCTCGGAGTTCTGGAAAGACTTTGTCCAGCATCAGGCTAACTGGTATACGGCCGTCCCAACTATACACCAGATTCTGTTGCGGAGCCCTCTACCTAGTCCTGTGCCGCACATTCGGTTCATACGCTCCTGCTCCTCACCCCTCTCTCCAAAGGTTTTCCATGAGCTGGAGAAGACATTCGGTGCTCCAGTGCTGGAAGCCTACGCAATGACAGAAGCTGCGCACCAAATGACGAGCAACCCACTGCCTCCTGGCAAGCGTCAGCCCGGAAGCGTTGGTATTGGACAAGGTGTTGAGATCAAGATCCTTGACGACGCCGGCAGCGAGCTACCGCAAGGCAAAGAGGGCGAGATTTGCATACGTGGGGAGAATGTGACTAAAGGATACCTCAATAACCCTGCTGCAAATGCCTCGTCATTTACGAAAACCGGCTTCTTCCGCACTGGCGACCAGGGCAAACAAGATCCTGATGGTTATGTAATTATCACAGGCAGAATCAAGGAGCTCATCAACAAAGGCGGAGAAAAGATTAGTCCAATCGAGCTGGACAACGTCATTGCTCAGCATCCGGCGGTGTCGGAAGCCGTCAGTTTTGCTCTCGAGGACGAGATTTTCGGCCAAGACGTAGGTCTTGCCGTCGTCGTCAAGTCCGGCCAGAAGCTGAATGCCGGAGAGCTGAAGACGTGGCTCACTGATCGGGTGGCTAAGTTCAAACTACCGAAAAAGGTACGAAGGCTCGATTGTACGAACGCTGAAATAGCTTACTGACCGCCACAGGTCTTTTTCACAGACATCATGCCCAAAACAGCCACGGGAAAGATTCAACGTCGCCTGGTTGCCGAAGCTATGCTCAAGAAAGAGCAACCTGGTGCAAAACTATAGAGGCATCTACCATGTGCACTCTACATATGTAGTTTGTAAAATACAGTACACTTTTTTTCTTTTTGCATTCTGTTTCACGTACCCACCTACCTATCTGGATAGAACCTATATGCAGCGAGAAATACATCACCATCGTCAATGAACACATGCAATGACGGATCCGCGTTGTATTGAGGGGCCCCGAAGCATTTTGCTTTTCACTCCACCGATTTTAGGGTAGCGATGGCGCGATCAGCCACTGGCTATGCTATACCGGCAAGCTAATCTTGGCAATAGAATGTCCCACGCGTTCTCGACGGTGTCAACGTGTAATAATGAGGAATTTGGAAATATCAGTTGGGTAAGCGTATCCCCTCCGTCGCTAACATCTGCCGTACACGGACCACCTCAGTTTGGCCAATAGGAAGTTGATAGCTCTGAAACACCAAATCTAGCCATAATGACTATCGTGATGCAGCTGTGTAGAATTTAGCAGTAATTACTATACAAAATCTATCCTAATTTATCTGCAATGTCGCCAAAACGTGCCGCTGAGGTCAGCAATGATCCTGACTTCGTGAAACCCACCCGTTATTCGAAGAAAAGGGGGCAAATCCCTGACCTACCGCGATTTCCGCCACCCGAATGGGAACCCCTTACTATTAGCAACCCACGTACTCGCGGAGAGCCTCGATTACCTGAGGGCGTCGATAGTGGTGATCCTCTTCAACTTT
>KZ805592.1:0-44926 GCA_003073855.1 Periconia macrospinosa
TTTTTTCCTTTGAGAGAAGGGGATGGGAGTGTTTTAGATAGGTTGTACATAGTTAACACTTTTCTGGTTGTGGTTGTGGATGTGGTTAGGGGAAGGAAGGACTTGGTCGGGGTAGGTGGGAGGGGGGTTTTTGGGGTGGTTGGGTAAAGGGGTGTTGGGTGGTGGGAAAGTGAGTTAGGGAGGGAGGGCTTTAAGGGGTATGATATATGTATCTGCTCTGGTGTTTGGCTGTTTTTTGGGGAAAGTGAAGTAGGACAGGAAAAAAATGAATTAGAGGTAAAAATTTTTGTGGTTGTGGAAGGTAGAAAGGTTTAAGGGTTGTTTAAGGAGGTAAGATGAAGTTTTCTAGGAGGGTGTTAACGTGGAAAGTTAAGAAGGGGTTTAAGGTTAAAGGTAGATTTATTTTTATTTTTATTTTTATTTTTATTTTTATTTTTATTTTTATTTTTATTTTTATTTTTATTTTTATTTTTATTTTTATTTTTATTTTTATTTTTATTTTTATTTTTATTTTTATTTTTATTTTTATTTTTATTTTTATTTTTATTTTTATTTTTATTGTTATTGTTATTTCTATTTTTCTTTTTCTTTTTAGGTAAGTAGACCAGTGTAAGGTTTACTCTTACAGGCTTAATTTTAAGTAGCGGAGATAGAGTGGAGCTTAGGAAGGACATGGGTAATAGTTTTAGAAGCAGTGGAGATTTCATTCAATTAGGAGTTGTGTTTGTAGTCACACCGGTAACCTTAGAGTATTATCTAGAAGACATATACGTAGAGTAAACAGTGAAATTAGAATGAGAAATTCATGACCTCATAAGTACATTAAAGGTTACTTTGTTTTTATATAGGGAATTGCAAAGTCTCCAGTCCTGAGAGCTTTCCCCCTCCCCACTTCAATATCAACATCACAAGGCAGCCGCCCCACATTATCAAGCTGCTCCAATTTCTACATGGCATATTTCCTGGTCCATTCGCGTGCCGTGGCATTGTATCTGGCTCTATCTGTCAAGTAGACGTGTGCAATCTCTGGAACAAGAGGCTCATGGGGATTTGGGTCATCCAAAAAAGAAGTTATGGACAGAAGTACTGTGACAAATGTTAGAGGAGAATATGTGTTTCAAGGAAATGGTAGAGCTAGTACCTTTATCAGGCAATAAGGCACTATTCCATTGATCACCTAAAATATCCAAGGATATTCGACCATGGACATCTATATTGGGATGATAGATTCTTGTCGTGAAATTAATTAGTGGCGGTTGAAATGGATAGTTTTTCGTAAAGCGAATATTCAAGAAGAAGACACCACCTGCGTACGGAGTGTCGGACTGGATTTGGTGGTCAGCAAGGTTTCCATTAACGCAATCTGGTAGAGCCTTACCGGTCCAAGGATTGTTCCTTGCCAGTGATACTGATCATGATAAGCAGAAGCCAGAGTCCGCAGGGAACCTGTGTAACCTACCATGTCGTCCCCTATAGGGCCAAGTGAACAGGAAGATGGAGGATCACGATCTAGATCTCTCAACTCTTTGGTCAGGCGCTTCAAGGCGGTACTACCGTTGTCGAAGCTAAGAATGTCACAAGAAACAGCCAGACCATATCTCATCAACCATTCTAGGTCGTGTCGGAAGTCAGACTCGAGGAATTTTTCATCCGAGGGAGTCGTTGCAGTCCAGTCTTCTAGTGCTCGAATTCGTTGTAATTCGCGTGGATATAGTGGCAGGTATATCACTACAATCGTCGAGATCTGACTAAGAGATCTTCCCGACAACACGCTCCAACCGCGGGATCTGGTGGTTGACACTGAGGTATTTTTGTCGATTTCGTTCCGCTCTGAATGGATGTATACTCTGCTCTTTGACAGCACTTCATTGAAGGCCTCTTCAACGGGGGACGAAGCTTGATCGTCCCCCGAATCTCTTGGCGCTGGGGTTGTGGAATTGGTATTTTGAAATGGACCAGATGCTGCGTGAAGTGGCTCTTCGCCAACGCGTAAATCATCGTCTTCAACTTCTATGCCTTCGAGGCGGGCAGATAGCTCAGCGTCTTTTTCAACCTTTTCTTCCACATGTCGATGAAGAGAAGCAGCCGACTCTGCTGCCTCAACGTCTGATTCACTAACACCCGAATTAGATTCAAACCATGCTGACAGAGATTTAGACTGACCACTGGATGATTTGCAGTAGGAGCGTAAGCGATGCCTTGTGACGCTGGAGTTGAATTACTAGTCTCAGAGCTGCCGGCTGCTGCCACGCCCATGCAACCCTTCGCCATGCGCTAATTCCTAATGAGGAGAGCCGATGCTCTGTCCGCCTGGTACGAAGAGGTTGAACAAGGACTTCGAGCTCGGAAAACACCAAAACCGTTTGAGTAAGAATGATGACGACATCGTCTAGTTGAATTAGCGCCGCTCTCTGAGATTTGATCAGACTTTTGTCCAGAAAGCGTTGCAAGGCTTTGAACACGAGCTCGATATGTCTCACTTCCGAGCAGACAACTTGCACTGACTGCGGGGCATCTTTGACTTCTGACAGCACTTTGATGACGGCCGCTGACGCAGAGAGAACCGCGAGTATACCAGCAGATATCGACAGGGGATCCATCGGACTAGGCGCTTTTCGTCGCGGTAGAAACTGGGAGATAACAAAATGTGATGAGTTGGAATCAGTTTAGGCTGAAGAGTGTTTCGGGGGCACAGCCACTTCGCCAAAGCCATATGCTATACGAGATTCAAGTTATCGCGACGAGGCTGAGCTACAGTACCAAGGGTCCAGCTGGCATTACGTACTCACTTCTCAGCAACAGCAAGTGGGCATTCATCCAGGAAAACCACCATTTATGCTATTTGTATAAATTTCATAACATTGGCAGATGGTGCATAACTGTAGAAAAACCTGAAGCTATAAGAAAGGACTCAGGTGAGCTTCAATACAAGGCAGTTGCAGTGTGCCAAGTCTGTGGCTGTTAAGCTTGTGGCTGTTGTAGGAAACACATCCGCAAGGCGCGAGCTGCCAACAAAAGCCTTCAGGAAAGAACTTTCGCAAGGCACAGACTTCACAGCAATAAGCTTGACTTATGAAATAACATAGATGACTGCAGGATATGGCTCACTATAAAGAAGAATCGGGGTCGTCGCAACCATTTTCATCACTTGTTCGTTCATCATCACGTGATTAACAATCATCTGTGTGTTCGTCCCAGCCGAAACTTTAGAAAGCTTATATAATTTTATATATTTCATTAGCAAAGTGCAATTTTCTACAAGTACTATAGTAGATGGCGGAGGAGGCATCGGGTTATACGTATAAAAGAGATGGTATTGTGTATCGTGTCAAAGTTGGCCATAGGTTCCATCTCCGCCTCCCCTGGTTTGTATTATCCGGAGCAATTATGCAACTGTAGGGGCATGATCAGATGCCTCGCTTTCTTTTAAGTATAAAGAACTCTATAAGATTTGGGTAACCATCGTAATGATGATCACTCACGGTATCGACATAAGGCGCAATATCACTCAGAAGCACATTTGGCAAGGAGCATACATAGATACACACAGGTAAATAAGGGGTTACGAATTGGGCCTAATTTGGGGTTATGTAGTGAGCCACCTCCTCCCAACGAAATTGTCCACCATCCACCGTCCACTAACCAACAATAGATTGTCAATACCTCACCAGTGAAATGCGTGACCCAACGTGTGTGGACCATCACCATGGAGTCGTATGATGAAGGTAAAAAGTACTTACTTTGCTTAAAATTTGCACCTACACCTCGCCGTCGGTCCCTTACACAAAGCCCTAAAGATTGACCTTTGCACTAATTGATTGCCCTCCAAATGCGCAAAGTCGGGATAACGCCCTTTCAACGGCTTTCCAGCTAGGTACAGATCCAGTAGAGACGAAGAAGCGTGGCGAGTCTCGTAGAACCTGGGAACCCAAGTTGGAAATTCGTCCTGTCCGGTCGGGTCGGAGTGATGTTGTACGTGGGAGAGACCATCCAAAATGCGAGGACCCCTGCGGATGCAATATCACATAGAGTCGCGGTAGACGTCGAGGTAGACGTCGCACACGCTCTTCTCAGAGTCTGGATTTCAGTGTCCAATGTCGAAGGAACTTCCCATCAGGTCGCCGCTAGTCCTCCCGTTCTTTGCCAGCCAAGTCCTCGGCGTCAGTGCCAAGGTGGGATTTCTTTTGTTCACTTCCAAAGTATTCACGCTCTCTAAGATCGGTTCTAGTCCTCGTCCGTGCAGTCGAATGGCGCATAAATCTGATCTGCTGGATTGGTGGCCTTGAGTTCCGAACAGACATGAGAACTCACAACATGGGGACGAACGAACATGACGATGCTAGTGGATTTTTGATCGTGTTCTCCCTTCATGGTTGCTCTAGCTTTCCACATGTTTTGCCCTGGTACGGCCGGAGTGAGACTTCCATGCACATGGATGAGTAGTAAGGCAGCAAGGAGCATGTCGCAATCAATCTCAAAGTTTTCGCATTTCGCAATGCAGTCTTTCGCGACCGTAAATTATTAGAAGCACCAAAAGCTCTCGAAGTACTCCTTCGTAAACAGCATAACCATAGTAAATCCCCAACATCCACTTGGTCAGGCACAACTACACTCCGTCCCATCCCACCCCCTAATGAACCGAGTTATAGCGGTAGTGCGTTCATAAAGGTGTATTTAGAATTGCGGGAACGGGAACGGTACCGAATCATTGGGTCCATTGCCCCAGTGTCAAACAACTGCCCCTGCGCTATAAGCCCCATACTATAGAAGGGGTGATAGCGCGTGCCACCGCACATACAGGATTCGTATCGAGAAACGTCCCGTTTGTATGGAAGCGCACCGACGCAGCAACCAACCCATTTCTGGGTTGGCACTGAAGAGAGGGATGACACGCCGGGAGGTCAAATATCGGGTAGCCAGTGTACTAGACGTTGTTTACAAAGCGTCACCCCTCTGTACATTCTACTCGCAAGGTTTTCCATGAAACACCTATTTTCGACGGTGCCATGCGGTTAACTCCATATGCCCACCCATATGTAACTTCTCATGCTAAGCCAACTGAAATCTGGTGCGTTCATTTGCCGATTTATGTTGAGCTTGAGTTATCTGATTTACTACCTGTTCATCACCAATGTCGTTGGCAATCTCAGCCCTACATGTCTTGACTCTGTAGCAATATCACCCCCGTAAAATGAAATTGAGCTCTCTGCATGCAATGCATTTCGCAAAGAGGTCTGGCTATCCTCCGATTTGTTCTAATGCAGGCGGAAGCGAAGGTGGAGGAACTTGTGGGGCGACGCGGCACACTAGTTTCTGCGGGGTGCTTCGAAAAGACAGCCGTATTACTCCAATCATGTGAAAGATTAGGAGTAATGAGCTACCCCTAAGCCACATTTAGAGACTTCACAGAAACCGCCACCGATACTCTGGCACACACCAGCCTTTTCGAGACCTCCGATCGGTGTTCGGGGTGGGAATCAGTCCCCAAGCCCTAAGTCTCTTATTACCTAGTCCAGGTGTTCGGAATATTCTGAGTACCGTGGTTGACAGCTCAGGCCTGGCCTGGCCTGTCCGGCTGGCTGGCTGCCCTTCGCTTTTGTAGGTGTTCAATTGGTTCCGGTGACCTGGATCCGGGCAATATCCCTTCATGGACCCTGTACAAAATGGGTGCATTAGTGCCTGTAAGAGCGGTAGACCATCCCAAGCGCACGAACGGTCTTAAGTGGCTTACAGGGTTTAACGTATATTGAACGTCTCTCGCGATCATGGCAATACTCCTTTCCCTCAGCGAATCCCATGAATCCGCCTACTGGGAAGCTCCGTAACACCATTCTCCTGTGGGCTTTGCGAACGGCGTGCACTTACATCGCTCATTAGACTTCCCATCCTATCATGGCTTTGGGCCAATACGCTACCAGCGGAGCAATTCCCCGGTGGCGTTGTATCACAGTCTATTGGAGCGTTAAATATTTTATCCTCAATTTCATTTGCAAATAAAGATGAAAAACAGTATTAACTAGGACGACTTTGTATCATATACGAGTCGCGCAACTCTCAGAAATCTATAATTCCAGGCACATATATTAGAAAACTAGGTACCCTTGCAATCTTCTATTCCACCAACTCTCTTTCCCAGCTCAATCTATGGCTATGGACGACAGAAGGGGCCAGATAATTGTGTTGAACATTGCATTTATGATAGCTTCTCTTCTCGCTGTCACCACCAGGCTTTCTACTCGGATTTTCCTCGTCAAACGAATTTGGGCGGACGATGGTATGTAACGATGAACAAATTCAGTAGTAATATTTCAAGCAACTGACAATACAGTTCTTATCACTGTTGCACTCGTTTTGGGTTTAACCCAGTCAGCATGTTATATTGTTTGTAAGTTTCATCAAACTTGGAAGTCTAAGGAGCTCTTCACTAACATCAATTCAGTGACGCGATATGGCCAGGGACTGCATATTCAATACCTCAAACGTGAGAATGTACCAGCATACACCAGAGTTATTCTTATATCCGGGGTAAATTATTCCCAAGCACATATGTTTTGCGAAGCGTCGCTAACCAATACGTAGTTTTTTACTTGCCTCAGTCTAATGTTTATTAGACTATCTTATCTTACCTTTTACCTTCGACTCGCCGTCAAGAAACATTATCGTATTTTGTTATATATCTGGACGTTCTTAGTGTTTGCTTCGGGAATTGCATCGTCAATTGTATCCATGACATATTGCATACCTTGGGAGAAACTCTGGATTCCGACTCACCCAGGCTATTGTGTTGATATAAAGGCATTTTTCACGGCTAGTTCGGCTTTGAACATGGTCTTAGACATCGTTATATTCATTCTCCCAATTCCCCTTCTCTGGGCTTTGAAATGTAAGAGAGCCCGCCCCTTACAATGAACTTTGTAGTAACGTTCGACAGTACCAACAAGACAGCGGCTATGTTTGGTGGTTGTATTTGCTCTTGGGTTAATGTGAGTATCAAAAAGACTTTGATGATGCTTTTTAGTGGAGCTAATAGGTCTTAGTGTTGTTATTGCGAGTATTCTCCGTTTGCACACACTGCTTGCATTGTTCAACACCCCTGCCTGTATGCTTCTCCCCACCTTCACCTTCACCTTCTAGTGTTCATAACTAACATGGCCTGTAGACCGCAAGGACAATACCTGTAAGTAAACCCTTTGGTATTTCTGAAACGTTATACTAACACAAAATTAGGGTCCACAGTAAGCCCTACTTCTAAATAGTCCTCTCTATATACGCCCCTAAACTAATGTTCAGGTCGACTCGATGAATTGGGCAAGTGTAGAGGTCCATCTCGCTATCCTGGTGTCCTGCACTGCAGCATTCAAGACCCTAATTCAGCGGTTCCTCCCTGGCATCATCGGAAGTTTGAGTGGAACGAAACAGAGCGTATCTCGTCGATATACCTTTACCACCCGTGACGGGGGGTACATGCGTCAAGGCCACACTCGCGATGAGCCGAACTCCAAGAGTGGCATTCGGGAGAGCGTTCACAGGACTGACGAAACCGCAAGTCAAGAACATATAATGGAAGATATAGAGATGCCTTGGACTGGCAAGACTAAGGGTGTCCAGGCATCTTCTGGGACAAGCCTAAATGACTGTGCTGAAAATTGTTTACCTGATTGTTCTGCCGGAGAGGCGCACGGGCGAATGTAATTGAAACACATAGCCTTAACGCGGGGGTTTAGCCGAAATAGGTCATTGTACCTATAGATTTTCGAAAAACGACGTCGGACTTGGCGGAGTCATGGGATTGGTCTTGACCAAACTAGCAAGTCAATGAATGCATTGATCAGCAACATGGTTCCTTCAGACCAAAGCAGTGATTAGGGCGGAGGGAAAATGGGCAGCGGTGATGGGCAAAGCAGGACGTGATCAGTGACGCCTGGCCATTCCCATGATGTTCAGGTTTATTTCATGTTTATTCTTGTTTGAAGGTGAATACCTGCATCACGTGGGTAGTACTCTCATGATTCTCTATTTGTATTTGCACCCAGTGCTACTCTATCACTTAATCAATCACTTTATCCTCCATTAGTATTGCTTATTTCCGTTTCCGCTAACATCAATTCAGGTCAGAGCGCCAAGAGCGTGGCGGAGAGCTCACGTGAGTGAAGCTGAGGCTTGGTGTGGCTTAACCTGTGGCTGGAAGACTCGGAACATCTTTCTTCCTTTCTAGTCGTCCCCTCGTCTTGACTCTTCAGCTTGCTACATATGTATACTAATTTCAAGTCAGGAATGGCTTAATAGGCAATACAATATCTCTCCTTCTCTCTGCCCGATCCATTCCTTGTTATTTGCTTTTTTCCGTCAGCCCCCTTCCGGTGAATAAATGAATGCATGCTGGCTGCGATGATCGGAGCAACACAAGCGGAGGGGGAGGGGAATCCCTGATGTCGATCGCCTTTCTCTCTGTCCCCCACCAGCCGTCATCGCAATGAGAAAAAAAACCTGCAGCACAGTGAATCCATCTCGTCGAACATGTAATAAGCCGACAGCAGGCCTGGAGGAATGGAAAGTGCCAAAGCAAACGGTGTTTGGTAATGTGGATCGTTACTCACCTTAGTCTAATGCGTGCGGGCGGCACGTCACCCCCGCCTGCCTTTGTTCGGTACAATTTTTCTTTGCCTACCTCACACGCTTGCTTGCATGCTTGTTCCCCAACTACCGATCGGAAAGCTAGCTAGTTAGCTCGGGAAGCAGGGCTAAGCTATCTACCACATGAGAAGCTTCTCCACTGACCAACAACTTTACACATCTGCCGTGTTGTATTTCGTATTAATCGCAGCGACCACCGCCGCCGCCTATACACGTATTCACCCCACCAGCGACTGCCGCCCCCGCTCTGTGATCGATTGATCCTGTGTATGAGTGTCTGGCTGTACGATGGAGCGCATCACGGATAAGATCAAGGCGCTGCCTGAGGATGCGAACTTCTTCTCCCTCGAGTTCTTCCCGCCGAAGACACAGATGGTGGGTTATCTTCTTTCCTCACCACTTGTACCCCTCTGATGGTTCACCTCACGCAAAAACACCAAAACAGAACAAAAGAGGGCACAATACTGACTAAAACCACCACAGGGCTTCGCCAACCTGCAATCCCGACTCGAGCGCATGTCGCAGGCCCTCCGCCCACTCTTCGTAACCGTCACCTGGGGTGCCGGCGGATCCACTGCCGCCAAATCCCTCGAGCTCGCCGAAATCTGCCAACGTCAACTCGGTCTGACCACATGTCTGCATCTAACGTGCACCAACATGAGTCGCTCACTAATTGACGACGCGCTCGAGGAGGCTAAGGTGTTGGGTATTCGCAACATCCTCGCCCTGCGCGGGGATGCGCCCCGCAGCGAAGAGTACAGGGAGGAAGGGCAGCCGCCTGAAGAGGACAGTAATAAGGATTTCACTTGGGCGATAGATCTGGTGCGGTATATTCGGAAGCAGTATGGTGACTACTTTTGCATTGGCGTTGCTGCATATCCGGAAGGCCATAGCGATGAGAGTCACCCCGAGGTCCAGGATCCTAAGATCGATTTGCCGTATCTGGTGGAGAAGACGGCAGCAGGGGCGGATTTTATCATGACGCAGCTTTTTTTCGATGTTGAGGCGTATGATGAGTTTGAGAAGATGCTGAGGAGTCATGAGAGCGGCGTGTTCAAAACGATACCCATTATCCCCGGGCTACTGCCAATACAGAGCTACAACATCCTACGGAGAGTCACCAAGCTTTCGCATGCAAAGATACCTCCGGATATCCTAAGTAGGCTGGATCAGGTCAAGACGGACGACGAGAAGGTGAAGCAGGTGGGCATCAAGGTCTTGGGTGATATAGTCGAACATATCAAAAAGCGACCTAACCCTGGACCCAGAGGTTTCCACTTCTACACACTCAATCTCGAAAAGGCCGTGTCACATATCCTAGAAGACTGCAAGCTCATTCCAGACCCAAATGTGGATTCGGATTCTGAATCAGCCATCGAAACTACGCCCGCTATCAATCTCACAGCCCCAGACGGCGCCCTCCGTGTCAAATCCAGAAGTCGCCTCTCCTCCATTAACTCCGGTCCGCACAACCGCTTCATCACCTCAGCACGTCCTTCCCAGAACTCCAACCCCAGCCAGGCGGACTACTCCGCCCACGAATCCGAAGCCGGTGTTCCCCGTGGTCCCATCAACACACGCGCGAACACGCTCGCTATCTCCGAAGGCGAGGGCGCTCTCGGACGCGAAGCAACCTGGGACGACTTCCCTAACGGCCGCTGGGGTGACGCCCGTTCACCTGCGTTCGGCGAAATCGATGGCTACGGACCCACCCTGCACGTCTCCACCGGGCAAGCCCTCAAACTCTGGGGTACACCACTATCCAAATCCGACATCTCCCTCCTCTTCCGCAAACACATTGAAGGCACTCTTCCCGCCCTTCCCTGGAGCGAACAAGGCCTATCCCCAGAAACCAGCACCATCGCAACTCACCTCCTCGCCCTCAACGACAAAGGCTGGTGGACCGTCGCATCCCAACCTGCCGTTAACGGTGTACCCTCCACTGACCCAGTTTTCGGTTGGGGACCCCCCAACGGCTTCGTCTTCCAAAAGCCCTTTGTCGAATTCTTCATCCCCTCCTCCGACTGGGCAACCCTCCTTCCACGTCTCCAATCCCACGAGCAAATCACATACTTCGCGTCGAACGCCAAGGGCGAGTTCCGCGCCTCCAACGAACACGCCGTCAACCCCGTCACGTGGGGCACGTTTAAAGGAAAAGAAATCGTTACCCCGACTATTATCGAGGCCGTCAGTTTCCGCAGCTGGTGCGAAGAAGCGTGGAGTATTTGGCGTGAGTGGAGGAGGATTTACCCCATCAGGAGTAAGAGTAGTCAGGTTGTGAGGGAGTGTGGGGAGGATGTTTGGTTGGTTAATGTTATTTGGGGCGACTTTTTGGAGGGGGATGGGTTGTGGGAAGTGCTTTTGGGGGAGGAGTAAGGATGGAGATAGGGTGGGTGGGCGAGTGAGGTTGTGGCGGCATGAGGTGGGGGCAGAAAGGGGAGCTAGGGGGATATCGTGGTGGGAGTTTCAGGGGAGAGTGGGTATGATGTTAAATAGCGCTACTAGCACTCTCGAAGTGATGTGAGGCTCGAGCCATCGGATATCAATATATCAATTTATGAAATACCACCATCCTCACCATCCCCTCCCACCTTGTTTTTTCCTCTTCTTCTTTTGGCATTAGACGCCTAGAATATTTGAAGTCATGGAGGCGGAGAAGGTAAAACACATTAGTTGAGCATAGAATTATGGGAAAGGTGGAATATAATATACAGACCGACAATAAGATCGGAAAAAGTGTAAAAAAAGGGGCATAGAGAGCGTGAATGGCAAGTATAAGATCTACAGAAAGAGAGATATTAGAGTAAGTTCCTTTCGAAGCGAAAAGCCGTCAACAGCTCCGCTAGGGCTTTTCCTTCGTTTCATCAACCTCGCGCTCCTTGAATTCCATCTTTATAGTATCAAACTCAAGACGAAGACGCGTTTCAATCGCAAACTTCCAGCGATCCAAAGCCGTCACGGCGTTTTCCCAAACAATCTTCATCTCTTCACTCCTCGAGAAAAGATCCCCCGTCTCCAGCGTACTCTCCGAGACCGAGCCCGTAAACATCGCCACGGTCCAAACGCTCCTATACGCCCTTTTAAGCGCCTCTTCGAACGCGGCCTTCTCCTCCTTGTCGACCTGGCCTCTATGTATCGCGAGCATCTGATTGATGCAATTCTTGATGGTCTTTATCGCGGCCCTGTATTCTTCGATGTCGCACTCGAGTGCAACGCGTCGGTTCCAGAGTTTTTCCTCGTCGTCGGCACTGCTTGCGCGGTTTGCGACGGCGGAAAGGATATCTTCGTCCGGTGGTGGGATGAGATCTTCTGTTGCCTTTCGCTTTGTGCCTTGGGGGTGCTCGATTCTATCCATTTCATCCATTTTGTGTAATGTGCTGGTTTTGTTTATCAGCGATGAATATGGGAGGGTTTGGGAAAGGTTCATGTTTTTCGAGCTTCGCTTACTGGAGTAGGGGTTGTGAGTTTGATGGTATGTAGGTGTGGTATTGGAGGTCTTGATCACCGTTTGGGAATTTGTTAATGGAATAGCTTGGTTGAGTGGAAATGAGGGGGAAGAAGACACAGGTCAAGGAACGTGGTCTTTATATAGGTTAAATGGAGGTACAAGTTGTACAACCAAGAGTCATAGGCAATAGCCCTGCGAGTAACCACTTCTTGATACATTATTGACGTAATATCACCATGAAAGGATGCACAGGAAATTTGGGTGGTCATCTGCTTATCTGAGCGCATGTCCTTGGGCGGGCTCTTAGAACACAGTAGAAGTTGTCCATAAGAAAAATAAGATAATACAACGTAACATACCATATAACCGCCCGTTCTATGGTGTTATTACTATCTAAATACTCTTAGCTTTCTAAAATATGTGATACATATTTTTAAAAATTTATTATTAAAACCTACCGTGTCAAAGTTTACCTTCCATTGGCTTCTGAGAGGCAGGGACCACTCTTTTAGCTATCTGTGATATCTGTGTCGATACATAGAGCAAGTTTGGGTTACATGATCCGTATATCAATAATGCAACGAGGTGTCTCGAGAAAACACAGCTCTGTACTCAAGTCATAACGCAATCTCCTACAAGAAGGCAGTATGCATAAAAAAATTATTCGGTACAGTCATTCTAATTTGAAAACTAATTTGATAGATTGTTTGTTGAAGTCGAGTACTATACATGAGCTAATTCTGAAGAACAGGGAGAGAATTATACCAGGGGAGCGTAAATACGGGTGACAGGGAATGAAAGACACGGGTCGCCCAAAGAGCGCGCATGGTATTATGAATACACAATGCAAAATGGCGGAGAATGATACTGGGAAACGTTCCATTGGAAAGTAAGGAAACAAAAAGATGAAAGGAGATGGACGCGAAGAACGACCAAATTCAGATGAGGAGAAGGGCATAAAATCCCGCCAAACCCAGGAAATGGCAAATGATGTAATCCGCAACACTCTAGATGCAGGCACATTCCAGCGTAATATGAGTCCCAAAGAGAGTCATCACGCTAATGACTCCCCATGAAACGATCTAGTGTCCGTGCTAAACTTCGCGTCCAAGTGCTGCTCCGCACGCTGTACAATCGATTCCAGTTGTGACATCTTCGTCATGAAATGTTTATCAGCCCACTGCCTTATCTCCTTCATATCTTGACTTTCCTGTTGACCATCTGGCACCCTCGATTCCCTCCAATTGTCGTCTCTCGTCTTATATGCGCGCCATAAAACCATTTCAACCACTGGCCTGCGGCGCTCCCAGGTCACCTGTTTCATTACTTCTTCGGCCAGCATAATGCAACGGTCAATCATAAGAATGGCTTGGTGAATCTTCATCAGGTAAGGTTCATTCCATAAGTCGCCGTCCATAGCCAGTTCCATTTGCGAAATAGAATGGAGAAATTTAGGGGCCGGCGATTCCATGATCTTCTGTTTTTCTATCTCGGGGTCGTGCTAGGACGTGTTAGTAGGTATTTCACTACGACTCCCTTTGTCGAGCTGCGCAATTTTTAGGGGTGAAGGCTCACTGAAAAGAAAGGCATGGTGTAAATCGGGCGGTGGTGGTCTTGTATGAGTTGAATATAGCAGAAATATTGAGCTGTTGTTCTTCTTGGAGATTCAGTATGAGGGGCGTTTGTAAACAGAATTTAATAGGTAAGAAGAGAAAGGGTGGAGACGGCGGTATATGAATGTTGGAGGTCATCGATGCACAACGTCCCGCAGTCGTGTCAATAGTTTAGGTAACCTCTGAATAGATAATTGGTGCGATTCAATACTCACAGAGTGTATAAATGGGGACTCAAGTATAAATACTGTTCCACGTCATTCGTTAGAGAGGCTTGTGCGGCACTTGTGTTGCCTCAGACGGCTTGTGCAGCAGTTACATGATTAGACGCTCGCCCCCAATCACCAAAACAAGCGAAGAGTATTGGATGGAGTGGATTTGCAAAGTGATAGTGATGGTTAATATATGCAGTTGTAACATAGGCACTAGAACACGGTGCGATGTTCCCAACATTGGACTTTACCCGTAACGAAATGGTTGGATATTTGAGGTTGGGATTCTGTTCGATGTTAAGATACGTTGAACAGTACTGGATATACTAATATTCAAAGAGCTCATTGATTTTAGGATCCGCTGAATGGACTGTGTATATTCATTTTCTAGGACAGTGCAGATTACCATAATCATCCAATCTCTACATTCTCCAATCTGTCTTCCAGATTCTCTCCAACATTGCTTGTCGACTCTTCGCCCTGTCTCATTTCATAGAAGATAGCACTGGAAGCGGCCTCCTCCGCTTTTATTTTGAGTTGAAGGAATTGATTCCACTTGTCTTCGACATGCTGGCATTGCTCAGCTTTCCCCTTCCAGCCTCTAGTAAATTGAGGATGCTGTAATGTTTTTTTGATCTCTTGACCAAAATTAAGTTTCGCTTCCAGAGCGTGATGAAGCACCAAAAGAACTTCCGACTCGTATCTAGCTTTTACGATTTCCTTGTCACGTGTTGGTTTTGTTCTCGATTTCATGGCTTCATCAAAAGTCATCCAAGGTACCTTGGAAATGATTTGTTCCAGGAGGATTCCAGCGTGGTCAATGATGCAGATTGCTCGGCTGTATACTTGCGTAGGGTGGTAGTACAACTCCTGCGAAACACTCTCGCGGAGGATGTTCTGTAACTCCTTAAGTGGGGACCCTACCCTCCTTTCCGCCGCTTCCATGATCCAGGTTCTTTCCTGTTCGCCAATACAATCATATACCATAGGATATTTTCTCTAGTCAGTAGATAAGTAGCGTTCTTGTCAGTTTCTCACTTTCGCCAGGATTGCACTCACTCTTAAGTGGACAGCCATTCTAGTGTTCAACAATTGCCTTTGCCTGTTCATGCGGTCTAAACAGGGCGTAAAAAGTAGCGGGGAATGTTCAAATGCGGTTGCTGGTGGTTATTTCTGACCAAGCAAATCAGAATAGATATTGAGAAGAAAAAGTAAGGATCTTTGATAGAAATCCTCCGGCTATTGGTGGGCAGGGGGAGCCCTGATATATACATACTGAATGTTTGCTCCACTCTAGCTATTTTCTAGCAATCTGTGAGCAAAGAAAATCTAACAACCCCTTGCAAATACTACAATGTTTTACTCAAACCACCCCCACCCAGAAAAAAAAAACCCCCCTGCGAAAGAAAAGATCCAAGGAAATGTCACTCCCATTGCGGAGTAGTAACAATTGTGAACTAATTGATTGATTCTTACGTGAACCTCATCTTAAATATACCCTCATATCTCGAAATAATGAATTAGTTGACTTATTACACAATGAACATGCTCTAGCGCACATTTGGAACTAGACAGGAAGAACTGGCAGGGCGATAAAAGTATCCGTGAATACTATAAGTGACAAGGAAAGCCACCGGTAATACATGAAGAAGGAATTGGAAGGACGTTCATCGGAACATATCACAAACAGGGGAAAAGTTCTTCTTTCAAAGAGCACGTCAATCCGTTTTTCCTTCGGTCTTTGGCCTCGAATACCAATCTGCCGATTAAAGTTTTTTTTTCTTTTTTGAAACGCATTTTAAGTTCTTGAACCTGAAGCAGGCAGTAGTCGACGATGGGAATGCTAGTGTTATATGTTTTGGCACCGTCGTCGCGAACTGTCACCAAGGATTTCTTATACGATTCCAAAATAGCGAAGCTGTGTTGAGCGCTTCATTCACGGGTTGTATTCATTTCTTCGTTTGGTTCAATTGAGGAGTTGGGATTGAATTTTTCGTTTTTTTGGTCGGTACTATTGGCGGCGCTCATGCTTGATCCTGATTGTCGGTCGTTCTCAGTCTCAGCTGGTTTTTACCGCTAGAGCTGCGGAAGGGACGTTTCTGGTGATATTTTAGTGAAATCCCGTATTTACCTTCTTATTTTGCTAAATTCTTACTCGTGATTTGTATTACCAACATACCTTATGGAAAGGCATCTTGTGATGAACCGTTGTGTTCACCGTAGGTGACCTTAAAGCGTGTATAACTATTCAGCAAAGTTGCGTTGACGAATATTATCAAATGGAAAATTGCCCTCAATATCCTGGCATAGATTTTGGCTTTTAGATAATGTAGAGAGTGCAAAGAGACAATGATAGGAGATTCGGATGGGATTTCGGGGTGATTTATGTCCATAATATTAGGAGCCACACCGCTTGATCATCAAAAAATCTACCGCATCCCGGCCTGAAGGAAGAGGATCTGGTCTACATAATGCAGGGGTTTATCAAGCGTGCTAATATAAATGTAATCAGACTCAACTCCATGGGAAAATCGCGCGAAGACACAGTTCACTATATTGACCTAGGGTGTACCTATCCAACCTCTAACAGAACCTGTAATTTTTCATGCAGCACCATGGACGGTTCGAACCACATTGCTTTCCATTCCTCTGCTTCAACGCAAGTCATGAACCCATGTCTTATTTTGAGAGCCCTAGCTTAATGGTCGCACTACAAAGGACGAACGCTATATCAAACATTCAACCAACAGAGCAATAGCGATTATATTAAATGTGAGCAGACAGATCATTATCAAACATCGTGTTGCTTTGGAGATTGAACCAAGTGTGGGAATATTATTCATTATAATGCAGCATTGATTTGACTTAATAAAGCATAAAAAAGTATGTAGAGTACAGGAAAGTGACGTATATAGTCGTTTGAAAGTAGAAATAGAATGAGTTAGAAATAAACGAAAGTATAAGTACAGAAAGATTTGTTTGGGGTTCGATGTAGGAAACTCTTGTTGGTGCAAAAGGGAATTTAGTCCTCCTCTCGTACTTGCTGAGCTTGCAACATCAAAACGGCGTTTGGAACTTCAGTGACTCAACATCGAACTCAGTACCAGGACCTATGCGTATCTCTGCTGCCCTCTTCAAAGCATTCAAACGCTCCAACTGAACCTCCCATGCTTTCTTTGCCTCTTCCATCTGTGTAAAGAGATCTCTTGATTCCGAGGTGCTTTCCCTGATCTTCCCCGTACTTCCTTTCACCACGCGGATAGATTCATACGCCTTTGCAAGTGGGGCTTCGAGTGCAGTCTTCTTGTCCCCTGCAAAATTCTGGTCATTGTTTATCGATGTTATCTCCGCCGTAGCATCCTTGATATTGTCTATGCCAATCAGGTATTGGAGGATATCCGTCTCGAGCATGCTGCGCCAGTTGTCTTCTCCTCTCTGAGAATCGAGATAGTCTTCTCCCCTCTGTGAATCGAGATAGCCTTCTCCCCTCTGTGAATCGAGATAGTCTTCTCTCCTCTGTGAATCGAGATAGTCTTCTCCCCTCTGTGAATCGAGATAGGTTGTAAAGTCAACTTTCAAAGCAGAATATGCTATATCTGCTCCCCGTCGGACCGCTTCCTCGTTTTGTCGTCTTCTCTCCTCTCGGCTAAGTTTGGCGTATTCCTCTTTTTCCTTTGCATCCATTTTCGGCTAGGATTATTAGTTATGCTACACCAGTAATATAGGAGATAAAAGGTACTCTGGAGACCGCGGGGACTGCTTACTGTGTTTCTTCTGGTGAGAAGACGGAATTTTTATGTTTGAAGTGCTCTGTTCCAAGGCAACGGCAATAAGGTTACTGGTAAGCCTGACCAAATGGTGATCTATGAGATCAAATTTGGTAGTGGTGGAGAGTTGAAGGATTTCCTGAGATGGATGTTCAGCCTCAATTTATACACCTTACCTCACCTTAGAGTCATGTGTCCTGTGAGCATGACTGGGTCTATGAGCCTAAGCTCAAACTTAGAGTTAGGACAGACTTCATTTCATACCACAACCGTACGTAGGAACGGGACGCTTGGTGTTACTACAGACAGAGTGAAACATGTTCTTAATTGGCTAGAAATATGCACACGTCTAATCTATTGGAGGCTTGTACGTAGGGTTTTGAGTTCATCTATGTAGCACAATTATCCAGCTCGCCTGCGAAGGGTCCACAAGGTGGTCATGGTGGAGTCTGGCTGAAGTAAGCGTCACTCGAAATCCATATTTTGCTGTACTTGTTAATCATAAATATTTTTAGTTCCAGTCATTCCCTAAGTACTGGGGTAGCCTTGGTTACGCAAATATTAAGTTTCCACCATGGAAGGAATTAATAAGTGCTGACGTCTTTAGTTCCATTTTATGTATTCTATTCAGAATTGATTTTTTTCCTGAGTTTTCGTGGCAAAAGCTTTGATGAACGGATAATAAAGTTGCATTTTCTAATAAAGGTATATCCCATATACAACAAATACGTCGCTGACGGAAGAAATTCAAAAACCAAAACTTGCTCATCACACGTAAATTGCAGACAAAAATTTAAAAGGAGCGTAAGAAGAGAAACAAGGGATTAACATGAGATTGGTAAGAAGGAGGAAATGAAACAAGAAAGTGTTGAAATACAACTGAGAAAAAACATGATCTGCTAGGGCGTTCTTTCAACGTCCTGCGAAGAAGAATTGCCCAGAACCTGTCGCCCACTATTAACGTCTCCTTTTGTCTGCAAACCTCCCATTTCCGAAGTCAAATACGCAATGCAATCTGCCACCCGCTTTCTTTGCAAGATCCCGTAACTGTTGATGTTTCCCGCTGAATTGGTCGTGCCTCTGTATGGCCGCATCACGTACTTCCTCGGGAGCCTTCGACCAGTCTACTTTTTTCCCTTCACTCGCTTGGATCTTTTGAACCTCTTCGATTGCACGTTTGGTGCGACGGTAATAGTTGTAAGCATCCATTAGTAAATCCTCAAGCTCCTGTATCGTGCTTGGATTCTTTAGAGTACTGCGCTCTAAAATTTTGGCAATGTCCGTACAGCAGGCGTCAACGTATAGAATGGATTTAGCTTGCAGTGTCATTTCTTTATCATTCCATAGATCGTCATTGTCGAGACCATAGCGGAGAGCCTCTAGTGGGGTGAGAGATTTATTGCTTTCCGGCTCTGCGGGCGTGATCGATTCTTTACCATGTTTTCGAAACGTTTCCTCATCTTCTCGGAAACCGCGAATCGAGTCCTCAGGACTGTAGAAGGGTGCAGACATTATATTGATTCTTACGTCTGCCTTTAAGATCTTGTGCTAATCAAAAGTGCGCATGGTTAGTAAAAGGCTGGCTATTAGGGAGCTAGCTATAATTCTTTCTCATACCTTGACGAGCCTGTTTTTTTTTTTTTTTTTTGGTTGTTGCAGTTTATTTGTGGATGAAGTATGTGTTCAAGGAACTGTATCGATGCTTCATGGTCCACGATGTCGGTGATGTGATGGCGAATGATTAACCCGGGAAACAGTGTAGTAGAAACGGCCATCTATATATACATCTATATTTCGAAAGCCGCGTGGATTTATGACTCCCAAAACATGAATATGGCCCACATAAGCCCTTGTCGCTCTTGAAGCCCAGGCTTGGGCCTGGATATAGCTCAGCGTTGGTTAGCTCAACGACGGGAAATAGTCATCCTGCACACGCATCGTGCCGGGGATGTCTGCTTACTACAACAGATTATTTGCACATGATCAGCGCAAGTATTGCCTGTTATGTACTGTGATATCCTACTTGCTACCAATCTGTTTATATTGACGCTATTATTCCCCGCCGATGTTTCTCTTCTTGTGATCTTACTGTCATGGTGAGATATCTGCTTCCCGAATTTGTTGCTATTAAATCCCCTTGTTTACTACTTCATATCGTAGTATTTCTCAATAAGCTAAACTTTTTTTCCTCATCTTTGCCTTTTTTCTACTACTTGAATTGTATGAGGACACTCTATCTTGTTCCATCCTCGAACAAGGTCTATACATCCATATAGCAGGAACAAATTTAGTTCAAGGCAAGCAGGAATGTTATAAAACATTGTTAGTGTGTAAAAATGCTCTTCCCGGTTGTATTTCAACAGCAAATAACCTGTACCCGGGGTGTAATACAACTCAGATACCATTTGGTATTTTCAATAAACATCTTCATACAAATATCTGCGTACCTGTGAATCATTTTTTAGATGACTTAGTCGTTACTGGTATTTCGAATGAAGCAGGTTTTTGAATACAAGTTCGCATATTTCTATTTACTTAAATGATAACAGTACCTAAACGAGAGATGTAAATGGAGGCTTTGATCTTCTGCTTCCTACATCCGTTTTCGACTTTCTGTCTTCCCTCATTATGTTTTTAGGTTTTTAAAGTTTTGAAAACGTTTCCGAGTCGACATTGGGTTTAGTTTTCGGTTTTCGGTTTCTTTACCCAAACCTTCGCCTTCTTATCCCAATTCCATTCACTCAACATGACTTCGGCATCTCTAATGTACATATTCAACTCATAAGCTCTCCTATCGTACGTATCTTTTGAACCTTCCGCTCTCTTCCCGTTTTTGACTTCCTCCTCGAGCTTTTCATTCTGTTCCAACACGGGTTTAATCACAATCGCAATTTTTTCCATTCTATCTTCCCGAAGGTGAGATGGCAATACATCCATCTGGAGTAGACGTCGGAGATCCGAGAAAATTTCCAACATGGCCTCAACGGCATCATCGTATGAGATCGATGTAGTCGCTGTTGCGGCAGACATTTTGTTTTGTGTTGTGGTCTCAAGGTTTGATCTAGTTAGACGTAATTCTAGTCAGCAATGAGTTGACGTGGTAGACTACAATTCTCTTAGAGTTGCAATACTACTTACAAGGGGGATGATCAGCGGGGTGGTAATTGGGTTGCGGAGGAGTTTGTCAGGACGTGCTGGGGAAGTGTGAGTTTGAGTAAAAACTTTTTGGAAAATCCACCTCTCTTTATACATCTTCCTATTCGACAAATGCACCTTTCATTGTATTAGACCCCTGCTGCTGAACCTAATATACGAGCGTGTGTTAGCATTTACAAATGAATGAGTGTAAGATGTTGGAGTGACGTCAGGAGGACAGTGTTTACCGGTGTGCAATTGCCCAGTGTGCAATAGTGTGACCAAATGGTAACTCTAAAAGTGATATTTGATGACTTTTTCTGGACAGAGGGACGATTTCGTTGGCCGTGGACGGTACTCGCAATCTTTCAGAATTAATGGGAAATGCGGATGACCCGCATTACGATGGGCACGGGCATATCGGGTTGTACAGATCCCGGAAAAACAGATACCGGGTATCACAATTCATCGAGCTCAGACGGAATATCACAGCTAGGTTGGAAGACCAATATAATATTTACTTCTTTACTTTTGTAATCAGGTATTCGCATTTGGCGATAATTGTGGTAAAATCTAAGAAGATTAAATCATGTATTTTGGTGAGAGAAATAAGATGAGAAAGCGAGACCTGTTCCGAACATCCAAGTGCAAACACAACCGGTTTTCCGACAGTGGGAAATGAGGGTGACAAACCTTGCGGTTCCCATAACTGAGGCTGTCACTGTGCCGCTCCCTGATACTTAACGTAGGTCCTGTATGTGGAGACGATCGCCGTTCTAGATGGACGCGTCATACTCTTGTTTTATCTTACAGTGATCGTGGTACGCAGCATTACCTCGTTCCTCGAGCCGGTGCCAGCTCTAGTACGTGGGCGCATGGATTCAATGACTTGTGCTAGAGACGTAATGCACACATGTATGGTAAAACGTCTGCTAGCAAATTTTGCTGACTTACTCAAGTTTCTCGTTGATGGCAGCTTATTGGGGTTGAATGATGGGTGACAAGTAGGCTGACCCATCGCCCATGCACGAGCAGTAGCAGTAAGCAACGACCGTGCAGTATGTAGTATCACTGTTTGTGATACCACAAAACATGGAGAGTCTGAAAAATGTTTATTCCACTCGAGTGCTGTCCTATATCGCGGGTAAAGAGTCAATGGAGGACTGCAGTATGGAATTCACAGTACGTTTTTAGTGTGTCCATACGCCATGCCACGTAGGGTCTCGGTGGCAGACGAGTCTGTTCCTGGGGCATAATTCACCTATATCGCGGGGCCAAAGTTTGGTAAATTCTATCAGTGAGGTTACATTGCATTATCAGTACCTCAAAAAGCCACAGCGCGTGGCAACTCGACGGAAAATCACAATGTACTCAAAGGTTAATAGAGACAATGCATTCCAATATAATTTGTAAAATAATGATCAAAGAAGTTGCTGCTACAAGATGCCAATAATGTGTACCTTCATGCTACGAACAACCGCCTTACACAGCCCATCAAGCTCTACAGACGCAATAGGCTACAGTTAGCAGACATGCTCACCCACATCATATGCTTAGATCTCTTTACCTAACACAAGCCACCCCAGCGCACAGAAACTGAGGCGTTTGCATCACCATTGCCACCCCTCGCGATCGCCCTTCCCCATCCATTTCCCCAGTCGTCATCGCCAACGTCGTCTCCCGCGAAAGATGACCCCGCTTGCTTACCCTTTACCATCGTCCCTGCTGAGGGTCCTTCTCCTCCCTCCGCTCCCGCTTCACTTTTCTCCTTCCCCTCCCCTTGACAGGCATCACATCCGGGGTGCCTCGTCTTCACCCCCTTCCCGTTTCCTCCTCCCACGCCGACATTGACGTTCACATTGACTCCACCGTTTGCAGCCTTCTTTGCCGCCTCGGCTTCGGCTTTTGCGTCCTCGGCGGCGGCAATAGCAGCAGCAGTAGCGGCTTCCGCTTCTTCGACCTTTTTGAGTAGGGAGGCGCGTTCCTCGGCGAGAGCTGTATGTGCGGCTTCAAGCGCGGCGGCTAGCGCAGCCAAAGCTACACTTGATTGACCAAGGGTTGCAGCGTGGGCCTGTAGGGCGGCGAAGGTTGGTGGGAGTGTGGCGAGGGGGTCTGCTGCGTCAGACATGCTTTTTTCCGCTTTGTTCTGGAGGCTGGGTTTGAACGAGAATGATGGGTGAAGATCGATTTGGATTGCAGGATGGGCAGTATGTGGAGATTCATCGTTAGGGAATATATACCTTTAAATCAAAATCATGATGTGAATGTAAATAGAAACAGCCAAATGGAAGTTGATAGAGAGCTGTCTGTGATTCGGATGCAGCATATGTGTGAATGGTACAACTAATCAAAATTAGAGGGAATAGTAGCTGACGTGTAGATTCACATGCTGCCGTAAATTGGGAGTTTGTAGAGACTATAGTCACCGCAGAGCGTTTTTTTCATCCACACTACTTTTTATATCATTCACATATTGATTCACTTCACGCGATCATGCCCCAACAACTTCAATTGTCAAGCATTATAGATGATGTCACTATGTCTATCATCAAATCTTTGAATCATGCTTCAACTTTTGCAATTTTTCAAGAATTTGATCCTTGCTCCAGGCATTCTGTAAGCCTTTCAAGAGCAATTCTTATTCACTCTCCGGCGCCATCCCTGCAGTCTCCGGTACCCCGACATCTAGATTTGTGGGAAACGGGTATCCCTCCGCGACATGACCCACCACCGCTTTCACTTCATCGCTCAACCCATCCTGTTTGTACATTCCTTGAAGTCCTGTCCATGTATTCTCAACGAGAGCAAAGGAATCGATAGCTTCCATAGGCTTCGCAAAGGCCGCCGAAATTTGCAGAAGATTGGCCGAACGCAGAATAGATTCTGAATTGTTCTGACCCGCAGCATGAAAAAGCGCAGGGTTAAAGAATATTCCATCGCCTAACTCGAGCGGCATCGACACGTATCTTTCTAAGAAATATTGCTGGAACTCCGGAAGTCGATACGCCATATACCTAGATACAAAGTCTGTTAGAAACAAGCAGAAAAGGTCTTGCATCATATTTGTGTTGCTATGCCACGCCAAATGAATTCTCGGTGATGAATGGATTTTTTCCAAGAGTATAACGTACCCAGCTTCGAACCTCTGGCTGAATGGTAGCAATCGCGTTGGCCCGCTTTCAACAGGCATATCCGAATTGCGCAACTGCACCCTGCAGCGTCAAGAACTGGCTCGTGACCTGAACCGCACGTGGGAACTTTGCGCACGACTCCGCATCCTGGAAGCCAAGGTGGTAGTCGCGATGCGACATCTGCGCTTTGGCGCCTGGCTTGACGATGTTGACTTGCGCTGTGAGGCGATGATGTGGCCCCAGCCACGCGGATGAAATGAGAGGAAGCCAAGGATTAGAGTAGTATGTTAAGAAAAATTGAGGATCTTGGAGACAGTGCTTCTGGAAGGAGTTCCAGATGCGGTCGTTCGCGCCGGAGCTCGCGAAGTGGTCACCACGCTTCGCGTTTCCCTATTTTTCTTTTTCAATGTTTACTGCGAACACTTCATCAACTCGTTGGAAAAGCTCAGTGTTCTTGTAGAGATTTTTGGTGATGAAAACGCCTGGTCCGTGGAGGAGGATGTGATACCACTCGTCTTGGAGAGTTGCTCGTTGCTCGTTCGTTAACGTGGAGTATTCAGGGAGGTTATAAATGGGAACATGTTGTTTAATTGCAGTTGAAAGAGGGTAACTGGTTGCCCTAGACTCTACGGTGAGCTGTTTGAAGCCTTCGAGTGAAGGTGGCGTGTTCACGGAGAACAACCGGTCTCCTATGGGCGGTGGAGCATCGTCAGCAGATCCATCGCGGTGTGTATGGTTGAGTGCACAACTTTGCATAATTTCTTCTCTAGAAACCTGATTCTGAGACAAATGGATTTAGATAATAGTTCAATGGGATGCATTTTTGGCTGTTAGGGCTCGTAGTTTATAAGTCACTACTAGGTGTGTTGTCCTGCAGCCAACTAGTAGTAGTAATTTTAGCCGCTCAGCCCCGCTCAGCGGTGATTTCTCTCACGCACAGAAACGGCAATTCTCCCCGCGAATATATAGGCAGTGCATGCGATATTCAACATATCCAAATCCTTTTGAACATAACTGCTCTTAAGAAGAGACACGGGTGCTCTGGCCTGGGGATTGGGTCTCTTTCAGGTCATATTTTTGTCTGGCCTTCCTTGTTTTTGCATTTTAGACGGCTTGATCCATACCAAGCTCGTTATATATATTGGATAGATTTATAACAGAAACTGTTAAAGTAATGCGAATTACTTGAGAGCCGAACAAGGCCGCCTCGCGTCTTCCTTAGTCCCGACATGCCCTTCACATTGTGTTCTTGGAAGTTCACCTCGAACCATGTCCGTTGCACCCGAAATCCCCAGGAGAACTGGCATCCAGATCATTATTTCCCTTCTGGGAAACTGAAAATTTGCACGGCAATGCCTCAGATACATATTGGTCAAAATAACCACGCGATTTCTGTATATGCGTGAGGTTATTCCCGAAAGGAACTAGCGCGGCTGCTCCAATCAAGGTCTACCATAACACGTGACTTCCTTCCACCCTCTCAGTTTACACTTCGCCCTCAACCAAGGCGTATCATGTGCACTGCTCTCTATCGTATCAGTCCATATCGGTTATCTTGAGTACTAAGGAATGCGATTTTATGGTGATTCACCCGCAACTGTGGAATAGACCTTGATTCACCAGTTTCGATTGCGGGAATATTTAACATGCCCAACTTAGGAAGTTCCGAAAAGCATCGTTGACGGCCTGTGGATAGTGTTGATAGTAAGTGAACTTGGGACAATCCACTCTCCAAAAACAAAAAGTGAAAGAATAGTAGTCAGAGGTTGGAAAAAGACGCTGCGCTGTACCATTTGTAAAGTGTGTAGTGGGTACTGAATTATCCTAATGCTTTTGACTCACTACATTTACACATTTATCTCTGCCCATAATACGATGGTCCTACGCAAAACGTCCCGCGTCCGCCGTCATCCTGCGATCACAAAGGAAAATTCAAAATTATATCACGTATGATCCATCATACATATATTAAATGCATCATTATCCTCACCCCCACACCTAGATGAAGTTCCCTTCTTTCACCACCACCGTCCTCTCTCCCTCTCTCCTTCCGTGACCCTTCCATTCCCCCCATTCACCTCCTTCCCGCTCCGCGTTCCTCAAACGCTCTATTCGGTCCTCATAAACACTATTCCGCCCAATCTCCACAGGCTCCATCTCCCTCATCTCCTCATCCACTTTCCTCGCCCATCCCCCCACTATCGCGGCTCTCTGTGGTGGGACAATCGAAGCATGCGCACCAGCCTCAATCAATGCGCCGTCGTTCGGAAGTTCAAACCGCGGTATTGATGGGAGGGGTTTGTTCATACTTCGTTTCAAGCGGCGTTGACGGCGGCGAAGGAGGAAGAGTCCAAGAGTTAGGAACAGAGCCAGACCTGCTACGCTAGCCGTTATGCCGCCTATAATTGCGCGCGGTGGTGGCGGGGGTGACGGGGTAGAATCGGGGGATGGTGAGGATGTTGAAGACGACGAGGAAGGTGACGGGGAGGATGTTAACAACGAGGAAGGTGATGATGTAGTTATTTGATTGAAAGTGGACATGGCTGGCGGTGGTGATAATGATGGTGTTGCTGCAAGTGGAAGGATAGAACTAGAGGGGTTTGATTTCGGAGAGAAGCAGCCGTCGACCGAGTAGTATGCCCATGTTGCGTTGTAACAGGTTCCCATTTCGGCGACGATTTTGAGCGAGGAAGAGCAAGATAAAGGATTTTCATCGGCTCCGTAGAGAGTTACTATGATTTGATATCTCAGCAACATGTAACCAGCATTTTTGGAAGAGCGAAGGTAGGTATGAATGGGCGGGAGTTCACTTACCAGCACATCCCGGATCCAGTTTCGCGATCTGGAAACTTGACGGCGACCCAGTAGGCGATAGCTGCAGCGGAGTACAAACTCCATCAGGATACCCATTCACGACGTTCAAGTTGGTGAAGCTCCTCTGACAGTTCCCATCCGCGTACGTAGTGATATCAGAAGCTAGAACCGTCGACACAAATAAAAGAGAAAAAGAGAGCAAGGCTACTACGCAGCGATGAAGCACTGACATAGTGGCGAATGATATGCCAACCACCAGGCTAACAAGTTGGGTGTTCCCTGGTGGACAAGGATTGGCAGATGAACGAAGGTAGATAGGAACGAACGAACGACCGATCCAGCAGTGAGTGAATGGAACGCGCAGGGCGCAGAAGAAAGAAAAGAGGCATCGTGTGGGTCACTTTGCATTTGTAAGTCGAGTTGACGCGGGGCCGTTCACCCCCTACAGCTGGCGTATACCAAATCGTCATTGCTAATGTTCGAAGGGGAGAAGACATGATTCCGCGAAATTGTGGATTGCTTAGTCCGCCGTATCGCGTAGTTCGGAAAATACCCTGCGGACCTTCTGATTGGCCGTTATTTGATTCTTAGCTTACTTTAATGATCCCTTTTTCGTATCGTGGGGTGGGCCAGATTGGATGGCGTCAGTTAACAGATAAAAAGACCAAAAGGGTGTTGAATCACGGTTGCTGACGGAAATGGGTCTTGTTAATGGTTTCAGCCCGCTTAATTAGCCTCCAATGTGATTATGTGTAGAGGTTTCCGCCAATGGGAAGCGAGAGGCTTCGGTTAACTTCTTGATATCGAACTAGTGCTTCGTCGGACTCCGGTTTGCCCCATGTTGGACCCTTGAAAAAGTGCTGCTGTTAGGATAGTGGGGGTGCACAAATAGCTCGGTCTGCCCATGTCTGCTGGGCTGTTCTATGTATATACATACTGAACTATTAATGTAAGGAGCGTAGTCACGTCAGCGTTGAGCTATTGCTGATAGATCAAATCAAAGAGCAGCCCCATAGGGCAGAGAGTATGCGCGTGACAACTAAGGATCATATGGGGGATGGCATCACGTGGGGAATTTTCAATTTAATAGAGAAACAGGCATTGTATATAATATGAACCCAGCCTATTCAGAATCTACTCTATGTAGAAATACAACCCCATATGAATGGAACTAGATTCAAGTCCCAAAATTGCACCCGACACTGTACATATATCAGTACATTGATAAGCCATAACCCCGCCACGACAGAATAGCAACGCATCTACCAATTAATTACAGATGGCATCATTCACGAACAATCATTCTGCAACAGCACATCAAATCTACCCTCGTTGCGCTATAGGGAAATTAAAAACATATAGCCAAAAATGAATCACGACGCTATCCTCTTTTTCCGGAGGATGAAGAGGGCAATGATGGTGTATCAAATTCAACAGTGTCTACACCATCTCAAGCTCGCTGGATTACTATCGGTATACGTAATTCGTATTTGATGTACTACTAATCATACAATTGACCACACTGGTCTTCTCTTTGTTGGATCTTTGGCGCTATGACACTACTACTTCTAGGCACGCTTACTTGGAGCAAAAAGAGAGCTAAACGGGAGGGAAAAAAAAAAAAAAAAAAGCCGGGCCACCTGAAAAAAAGAAAAACTTTATACGAAGCCAAGGGGTATCACATCGCACCGTTGATCACTACCTCACACCTAATCATCCGCAACAGCAGCCCTCATGCGTCTAGCCTGTGCCCTACGTCGCTTCGTCTGCGCCGTCACCTTACTCTCGCACTTCGTCTCCGCCTCCCGCGCACTAACACCATCACACCCACCCGGCACAACCTCTGGATGCGAGTGCGAAATCTCAATCGGGGGCAATTCCATCATATTCCCAGATGCCGTGGGCGGAGGTGAACCCGGCTCCGACGGCGCTGAGTGAGGGAACGAAGGCACGACTTTGACGAGCGTGCCTGGATGCGCTTCCATCGTGACGTCGACTTTCGCGCGAGTGGGCCTTGAGGTCTCGGATGGCGTGACGGGTGTTGGCTCGGGTTGTTTGAGTTGCTCGGAGAGGGAGCGGAGTTCTGGGGGGATCGGGAGGGCTTTGTCGGCTGGGGAAGGTGCGCGGGATTGAGGTTGAGGGGTCGGTGATCGATCTTCTTGAAATTGTGGGGAGGGTGAGCGTACTCTTGACACATTGGGGCGGATAGATATGCGCGGTTTTCTGCTACGTTTGAGACTCTTTGTTGAGTTGCCTTCCTCGGTGGATAGTGAGGATGAAGACGCTTGCGGGGAGAGACGTCGAAGGGGTAGAGCTGGTAGCGGCCCTTGTGGTGATGGAAGAGGGGATTCGAGAGAAATCGGTGGACCAGATGGAGAAAGGCTTCTCTGAGGAGCAGGTCGTGGAGGTAAAGCTGGAGCTGGTTCTTCAACTTCCGGAGCATTGGTGTTCTGGAGTTCCTCATTTGATGGCTCTGTTACTTCTAACCTGGGGCGAGGAGGCAATTTAGGTGCCGGTCCTTCGGGGGAAATGGGTGTGCTTTCGTTTGGGCGAGTGATCGCTGGTTTCTCCAATACTAGCATCTTGGGCTTTTCGATGCGTGGGAGGAGATCCTTGGGGAGTGGTGGAGGCGCTCTAGTTGGCAAGCCCGGGGTTGTGGGTGTGGAAGGAAATAGTCTGAACATCGAATGTGGTGATTTTATTGCTTCTGCAGATACTGCAGCATTGGATGAAACTACGACAAGCTCGGTTTCTTTGGTGTCACGTGAATTATTTGTAACAGGAGACCCGCCGGCTGAGGTCGCAGGGGTGGACGCGTCCAAGGATCCATTTGTGTCTAGGCTGTGATAGCTCGTTCGTGCTCCAGGAGGCAGGACCCAATGTGACAACTCTTCCATCAAGGAACCGGTAGAAGAGAAATCCGGAAGTTCCATAGGCAAAGTCTGACTTCTCGTTGGCGGTTTCTTCACGGTGACCTCTTTCACACGGGGTCCTTTATTTTCAGCAGGTAGGAGAGAAACGGCGGAGAGACGAACAGAAGCTGCTGTGCTATAAACTTCGGTCGGCTTCTCCTCCACGGTGGGCATCGGTCTTGGCTTTGAGTCAAACGAGGCGCGAGCTTTGTCTTCCAGGTTTCTGAGTGACTCCGATAGAGCTCTAGGTCTACGGATAGCATCGGAAGATTTTGATCGTGTGTACAAAGGCAATGGTTTAATTTTGTGGAAGGTTTTGCGAGGTGAAGGTACTTGTGGAGGCACCTTGGACGAAGAACGTGCAGGCCATTGCGTTATTATTGATCTGAATTGCTTCTGGTTAGATTCCTGTGCCGGTGTATCTTGGTTCGAGTTCGAATGATCCAGCCGTGGGTGGCTCTCGGCGAGAGGACTAATCATTGGGGGAGGAATGCCTGACTGATCCAACTGTAGAGTCACGACTTGTTGGGTGAGAGAAGAGTCGTCGATAGGTGAAGCGACAACTTCCGGGGCAACGATAGGAACAACTTCAGGTGCATTAGCGGCTCTTTCATCCTCTTTGTCCGGATCGTAGGGGTTGGTTTCGTTAGTGTCGGTGACTCGGGGCTTGGCCGGTATTGTAGAGAATGTCGGGTTGTATGCAATGTAGACCTGAACCGGCTTAGTCTGGGCCGAAACTTTGACCTCGGGCACATTCATTGCTGTTGGACTTGTAGACACAGCACTTGCAGATAGTGATCTTTGTCTTCTTGGTGGTGCATATAGATCCCAGCTATCTGGATCAGGCAAGTCTTCTGGGGTGCTTCCCGGTAGCTCAACTGGCGAGTTGGATGCAGGCACTATCTATGAATTAGCAGTGCAGGAACTGGATAATGTGGAATACGACCTACTGTCGATGTGGTTTGCTTCGACTCCCGATACAAGAATGCTTGGTAGGGAGTTATTTTGCAAACTTAACCTGAATCGATGCCTTGAATGTGGACCTTGCAGAATATCATCGCCTTCCTCACGCGTGGCGAAGCTCCTATCGGTAGTGTAAAAAACCTGCAATGTTCCCGTAAGGCTTTGATGACAAGAAGCAAGGTGCTGCTGCTTTCTTAGGAATTGCTTTTGGTGTGAAATAACCCATTCGAATTTGCGCCTTAGGCTGGCAGGGCCGCCGTCATCTCCGGCTATACGCACGGCCTCCATCATCGTGCCAATTTCGTTCAGAGCGCGCTGAATGTCGAGCAAGATAGTGTCTATCCCAAGCTTCTTGTCTGGCCATGCTTTCAAGTACTCTGTGACGGCGCGTGTTTCGTACAATCGCGATACTTCGGCGACATCGTGCCGCACGCGTTGAATAAGATTGATGAAAATCTGAGTGTCTCCGGGGACGTTCCCACGAGTCGTGGTGTAATCTGCAAAGTCGAATACGGTGGGTAATGAGGAAAAGACTTTGACGACGTTCTCTGAAGATGCTCTGGAGACTGCCATTGAAGGTCGTCCAGGATCATTGTTTCCAGTTTCCGGTCTTCGACCCAAATTTCTGGCACTGGCGGCTGCTGGTGAAGCTGATCTGTATCGCGCTGGAGATATGGCCTGCGATATGTGAGGGCGGTTCTGTAGATATGAGGTTGCTCCCGCCATTATGTCGGTGTGTGTAAATTGGTACTGTGAACTTCTGAAGTGGGGGAGAAGTTCTGGAAAAAAGACGTCGGATTATCGGCCAGCGATCATAACCATAAAAATAGAAGACGAAACACGGGAGGATGAGCGTGCATGCGTTCGCAGATGAACGCCGTTGCTCGGCCTTCTGTTTGAACGGGGTCGAAGGGAGCAGGAATAGACGAGGTAAGGCTGCCACTCTCGGCTCTCTGTCGTTTCGAAAGGTGGTGATTTCGCATGAATGAATAAAGGCCTTTTCATCGAGGCAGTGATGGAGGACGCAGACAGTGGGGAAGATGATCACCCCCCTGGGCGTTGTCATCCTAGGTGTCACTGGTGTCTACAAAAGTACTAGTAGTACGCCGTGCCGCAACATGATCTGTCGGTCACCGTAGCATGTAATACGCGAGTCGTGCGGGCATCACCAATCACACTCGTTGTAACAGGTCCACCAAAAACTCCGTAGGTCTTTGGGGGCCAGAATGCTTACGTTGTCGCCGCAGTGGATACCTCTCTTAGTACAGTCTGCGCACCTTAACCTACACCTGGGTTCAGCTTACGAAGAATGGAATTGTCTGATATGATAATCACGTTATGTGCGCCTATAGAGAAGAAAGAGGAATAAGCAAGTGTTGGAATGGCAAGAATGCATTAACACTACTCATTAAGGATGGTGTTCTCCAGCGGCGGTATCTATCTTATTCATCTAGTCGTCGAACCACGGCCTCGCTAAAAGGCCTCGGCGGCTTCATAGCCTCACCGTTGTCATCCGTGTTCTGTACTAGCGCCGGGAAGACACAGATGCTGCCAGCGTTCGCTGCCTGCTGGTCCTCCTGCCAGTCAAAATCCCACTCGCTCTGCTGCGAAAACAATGTGAAGGCAAACTGCGCTGCGCGTTTCAAGATCTCCTCGAGATTGCGGCTGCGTTGGCCGTTGTCCATGCGCGTGTCGATGTACGGCCGTAGCACATTCTCGAGCACCCCTGTTGCGCCTTGAATGTTGTGAATGCGGCTGTCGTCGAGGGAAAAAGCATTGCGCACGTAGGCTGATTGCATTAATTCGGCGGTCAGAACGCGCCATTTTGCGAGCAGGGTGGTGTGGACTGAAAGTATGGTTAGTTCCGACGTCGTGCATAATATGCGAATATTCAAAAAACATACCTTTTGTGTCCCAACTCTCGGGAGACATGGATTGCAAGCATTCTGAGATTTCCAATGGGAGGAATGTCCTGTGCGATGACTCGTGTAGCTGAATCCGCGAAGTGACCACCCATGCAATGCAGAATCGCAGTGCGATTTCGCGTGTCGCCGAGTTTCCTAGTAGAGTCCCCAGCGTTCCCACAGATACCGGCAGCCCAGGCCCGAGAGCATGGAGATCATCATAATCAATCATTCCTGCGCTCACGTTTTTCGAGTGATAGTAGCTTTGGACGTGGTTCTTGATGAGGTTGCTGATTTTGGAAATCTCCCCAGAAATCGCCTTATCCTCAAGAGGCTGCGCGGCTACACCTTCGCTCGCGTAAAGGATTGGACTAGAACTCGAGATGGATATGGTTTTTGTGTCACTGGGCTTTTCGCGCGTCGCAAGAAGTACTGTGCTTGCTTCGGAGTCAGTCTTATTGGATGGTTTCTTCTTCTTCGTCATGAACCAGGTCAGCAGCGCTGCAATGAGCGCCCCTCCTATGAAGCTCCCGACCGCTATCCCAGCAATGGCCGGAATTGAAAGACCATTGTTGGATGATGAGATCGTCTGTGACGCCGGGGCGACAGTGGATGTGCTGATTGCAGTACTAGAATCAGGAGGCGTCGAAGACAACGATGTTGAAGTTGGCCTCTGTTGAGAAGCGGAATCAGTGTGTGCTGTGGTAGGACTGTTTATTGCTATACCATTTTGGAACGGGTTGGAAGTGCCAAAAAAGATCTTCGAATCGCTCTCGTTCCAATAGTACCAACCCGAATACTCCGGGACCCAGACACCAGGTGCGCCAGGTGTAAGTGTGTTGGTAGCGCTACCAGCAGTCTGACCAGGAGCGCCGAATCTCAGGTTACCGTCGTCATGGCGATAAAATAATACCAGTCCAGACAAAGGAGTTGGCTGCGGCGGTACCGTCGGCGGTACCGTAACTGTCGCCACAGGTGTGGAGGAGGAGGACATGGTTCATATAGAGAAATACGGTAGCTCTGTCGTACAGAGAGATAGAATAATGGCAGCTTTTGTCAAATCATCCGTCGAGGTGTGTGACGGCTGTCACGATGGTGTTTCCTGGCCAGACTGCAATGGGGTGGTGTCGATAACTGTTTGACGGACTTCCGAACGATTCTCTAAGTAGGACAGATTAATCTGCGAAGGTAGATGAGATGGGGGGCGGAAGAGGGTAATTAGATGCGCAACGCTCAAAAGAGAGGTTTCGCAGCCGATCAGCCTTGTTTGACAGTTCCGGAAGAAGAATCAGGCGTCAATAAGTGCGGCACAGCAGGAATGCAGTACGACCATCTCATGAATTTACAGCTGGAGTAGTAAAGTCCCTGTACAGAGGGGTAGAGCCCTTTTCATTTAAACACGTCCGCCCATCCTTCATGGTCTCTAACAGTTGAAATGGTTGATCCATGGTTTACATCTTTGTACAAACATTTGCAGCAGAAAGCCTATAGGCAGTTTAGGCCCCAGAGAATGAGCGCACGTATCCGTAAGGCGACCCGGCCCACCGTCGTGAGATTCTATTAATATCAATCCTCGCGCGAAGCGATTGGATTCCGATCCTTTGGATCAACTTGATAGCGCGCTGCCTTACTGTCCAGGGGGTGACATATCAATGCCCCATTGATTTCGTTTCACGTAGCTGCGCCTCTCAGCTTGAAGTCCCTCTCCTGGCCGCGCGCGACTAGACGATAAGAGCGAATAAATCCATTCCAAAGATTCCACCGTCAAAAGGACTGTACTGAAACAAAAAGCAAGAGACCATGGACGGTCAGCGCCCTCACATGGTTATTGGGGTGGATTTGGGGATGACATGTAAGTTTTTTGCTCGCTGAGGGGGGTGACATCCCGGACAAATATCAGGCCTCCCATGCGAAAAAGGAGTCGACACCGGCTAAACCTAATATGGATTAGCTCATACGACCGAGGACTATCACGTGAACTGGCATTCACCCTCTCACATCATTCAAAACACCTTATTGATCTCATTTCTGGGATGCCTAGACAAAACAATGATGGCATTGACTAATATTGTGTCTCAGGTACTGGAGTGGCATATTCGAACCTCTCCATTGGCAGCTCAACCGTACGTTGGGTACAAAAATGGCCGGGTCGCATGCAAGCCAATGAAAACAAAGTACCGACAGTCGTAGTTTATCCCTTCGACGACCCAACACCTTCTTCATGGGGCTTTGCTTCAGAAACCACCATCGAAACCACCGCCACCGACAAAGAATACAAGGAATGGTTCAAAACATGTCTAGACCCTGTTCGTCTGGCGAAACGCCAAGAAGAAGACCCGGAAGAAGCACCAAAGAACATCCAAGAAGTAGAAAAATGGTACGAAGATTATATGCGAAAGATGTACGAGTATCTCAGCTTCAAATTGGGTGGTGAACTGAGCGGGACGACCTGGGAGGAGGCTCGAATAGAGTTCATTTTCTCAGTCCCCACCACATGGCCTCCTATTCCAGTCGTCGAGAACTTTCGCAGGATAGCAACGCTAGCGGGTTTTGGATCGATCAAGTCACATTCTGTTTCCATCGGTCTCACTGAGGCCGAAGCAGCCGCTGTCCACATCTCTACTGAAGCACCGGGCATTTTCCGACCCAACGACATTCTCCTAGTTTGTAAGTTATATCCGAGAAACAAAACTGAAAGGGTGTGGCGCGATATCCCAGCTTGAATCATTACTGACTCTGGACCTGGGATTTAGGCGATGCGGGAGGCGGTACTACGGATTTGTCTGTTCTCCGTGTAACAACACCAAATGGATCCCCCGACTCACAAGATATAAGTCTCCAACAACTAGACGTCGTCTTTGGGGAGACTATCGGATCCGCAGCTATAGATTACGAATTCGAGAAAATGGTATCCGAGCGACTGGAGCGTGCCAATGAAACAGCACCTTTGAACATCGACTATCAAGATGCAGCATGGGAAATGATGAAGTCTCGCGACTTCCAAGCCGTAAAATGTGAATATGGCGCACCAGACGACACACCTCTCTTCTCCATCGCGATCCCACGCCTACCGTATACGTATAATCACCCGGATCCCGAAATGCGCATCAAAGGCGGCGAGATGACATTTAACCGTGAAGACCTACAGCGCCTTTTCGACAAGCAGATCAAGAAATTGATAAAGTTGATCGACACACAATTCCTCAACCTAGACAACAGATATCCCGGCGAACAAGTACGCCATCTGGTTTTGAGCGGTGGACTCGGCAACAGCGCATACGTGCAGCAACGCCTTCGCACCCAGTACTCCGCATCCTCGCTCCCGAACGCGCAAAACGTGACCCTGCGCATATCTCCCGATCCGCAACTCGCAGTCTGCAAGGGTATGGTCAGCGACCGCGTTCGCAAAATTCTCACATCGAAATCTGTTCTTGGAACGCGATGTTGTCGCTCGAGTTACGGCACTATGTGCAAGATTAGATACGATAAGCGTGACCCCGAACACGCGGGGAAGGAATTATACAAGGACCCGTATAACGGGAAGTTGTATCTCATAGATGCCATCGCTTGGTTTGTCAAAAAGGGGGAGCCCGTTATTGTCGATAAACCCATCATTCACAACTTCGTCAAGAAAGTCACGCCGGGTGATCCAACACGCGCATTCCCGACAAGCGTGATTGAAAGCCCGCTGGACGCTGACAAGCTGCCTGTGCAGATGAACAAAGGTAAGCTCTCCTTTTCGGCAATCTTCCTCCATTTGTACCGTACTAAAAGCTACCAGACACGCACATTCTATGCGAAATTTCCTCCGACCTCTCCAGTACTGCGCCAACACGTTTCGCCGAGCGCAACAGACATTTCTGGTCCCTCGGAAAACACTACCTGCGTATTGAATACCAAATTCGGGTCCTCATCGGCCCCGCCGACCTACGCTTCGAGCTCTGGTTCGACGGCGAGAAGCTCTCCAAGGACACGAGTATTAATGTCGAGTGGATGCCCACGCCGCCGCCGGCACCCGAGGGACCGAGAGATTTGGGGCCCGTAGGTAAGATTGAATTTCCTGTTATTGGGGGACCGGGTTTGGCTACGGCGAGTGTGACGCAGGTTTCGGCGCGTGGGATGGGGGACATGGAGATGGGGGGGCTTAATGGTAACGGTGGTGGGGTGGGCGATGAAGATGGGAAGAAGAAAAAGGGGAAGAAGTATGGACTGAAGATGGGAAGATCAGGGAAGTAAGGGGAGCGATTCCTTCTCATTCTAATTTTTGGTTTCTCTTTTGTATTTCCGGTTAAGGGTAGTAAAAGTAGGAGGGGTGAAAATTGAGTGAGGAGCACTGGCATACTGTGAAAGTAGTGCGGACTAGCTATGGCCTTTGCTGTTTTTACTCCTGTTCGACATTTTCTTTTGATACTCTTTGGTCTCAGCGGAACACAGTTGGTCGAGATTCTTTTCTTCCCCCCCTCAGCGTTCATTTTCTATTGGCATACATTTGTAAGATAGCGACAGGAAGCAAGATTGTGACATATAGCATTCCAGAAACACTTTTTTATCTTTACTGTAAAACGTTGAAGTGAGTATTGTCATTCACTATAATATATACAAAGTGTATTTAATACGATATACAATAGCATATTACAACAAGAAGCCTCGACAGTCCACAGCACATACTAAATAAAGTTCATCCTAACCCCTCCGATCCCATTACCCCCCACTTTCCATTCCTTATTCTATGCAGAACGTGAAAGCTTTCTGAACAGCAGGCTTATGAAGCTCTTAATTATTCAAATCCTTCTCGAACAACGCTTGAACTTATCCACGAGGCTGATATCCACAACGCGGTTATGCAGAATCGACGAAATATCTAGCCTTAGCTTTCTTTCTTCAGACTGTCCAGATTTCCATGGACAAGAACTGATTTTTAACTCTTTCAAACGAGTGCTGGCCATGCTTACGCCACAGTTTATTTGTCCCGTGACAAATCGTGTTGATAATACGGTCGTCGAGGTGAGGCGGTAGATGGCGAATTTACCATTGAAATTCACTAAAATCTGGTCCGAATCGAGAGTGTTGATGTTGCGACTATTCCCTGTACGAAGTCGTGTTCTACGGCAAATTCGCCGACGAAGACATCGTCCACAAGTTTCTGCGCAAATTCCTCGATGTGATAATCCGGAGCGGAGTAGTTTTTTGTACCCGGGCTCGAAACTTGAATGTTTGGTACATCGAGATTTGCATGTTTCGTTCTGGAATCATGGTAGCTCGTCTCCCTATTTCTTTTTACATGCAGTGGAATCTATACAAATGCGTGGAAGGTTGTTTAAGTGTTCAATAATGACTCTAAATTATGAATAGGAAGTATTTCTGTTAGAGTGGTAACTTTTATTCTTGTCGGGGTGGTCAGTGCCTTCTTCCGACAGCACAATGTCTATCTAACACGACGAACCGTCGCGATGATCCATATGCTTGGGTTGTGCGCCTCGAGATTGGTCCTCCACCATACTTTAATCCAACAGAGAAAAACAATATTGAGACTAAAGATACAGATAATATTCAATCAAAAGCCATGGGTTATCAATGATTGTCCGGACTCGCTGTGCACGGTTTGGTGACAACTCAAAACGAGGGAAGCGGATCCACACGTACAACAGTGTGGTTTGAAGAGACAGGCTAGAGAGAACTTAAGCCTTCACGTGCCAAGACACCCCCAATCAAACACAAAAAGAAAACTCATAACCGCCAGCTCAACCTCGCTACTTCCCAGGTGTTTACCCAGGTGTTTACCCTGGTTCTCTCTCTAGCAAAGCCTTTTGGCCTCCTTAGGAAGCCCTTCCTCAAGAAGAGCGATCTCTTCTTTGCCGTTCAGTTCAGTGAATAAGGGTTCATAATCTTTCCCCATGCTGAAACAGAGTAGGATGTAATACAGTTGCATGTGCAAATTATATTGCGACGCGGATTGATTGCGCAGGGCCCTCAAGCCTGTGAATCCGTTTTGCACTCCTGCATATCTGTGCTGTCCGTGGAGTTCCCACAACGGAACCACTTTGCTGCACATCGCGTTGAGAGTCGAAAGCTGGTACAGGAGGCGGTCAAGAGTTTTCGGATCCTTATCGGTCCATTTCAGCTGTTTCTCACCGTCTTTGAGACCGTTGGCGAGATCAATGATTTCCCTCATCTTTGCTTCATCATTGTCGAAAATAGGATCGAAGACGTATCTCAAGAGTTTCCCAGTGAAAGTGGCAAGGTTCATGTCTGGTGTCCGGTATGTTCGTAGTCCCGATGCGTTTCTAGTCTCGTTCGTATTGGGGGTGGAACTCATGGTGATCGTTTGGATTATTATTCTTGGAGGGTGGAAACATGTGTGTAAGGTACTTGGGATCGTTGCATGAAACCAAGTTCTGAGTCGACGGTGTTGGTGAAGGAATGGAGAGAAATAACAGCTCTGCGAGAACACTTATATTTATAGTATTGCTCGATGTCATCTGTCATCCCTCTTTTGTCTAAATTGCAATTCGCAACTAAAGTACCGAACAAGCGGGTATGTGGATGAATTAAACCATTATTGCTGAACGAAGCACCAATATTTCTGTGCGAGTTGGCGTACCCATTCCGGCATCACTGATGCTTTGTTGTCATATCCTTAATGGCTTCTGTCCGAATTTATTCACACTAAAGGTCCTTCAGTCGCCACACATAGTCTTGTGACAAAATTCGGCTTTCAAGTTCCTTAGTGCGAGGACGTGCTTAATTTTGATCACATTCATCTTGGTATGTATCATGTCCTTTGCCAAAGAAGATTCATTGTTTTTTACTGGTTTGTCATCTCTCTCGCCGTGAGTGACTTCGTCAATCCTTGCGATGTCTTGTATATCTTGACTTTAACTCACCTTCCTTAGTGTAAGCGCTTATGTTTCTTACGAATGAAGCACCTTACATCCAAAATTATCATGCATCTCTATAGTCGAAAGATAAGGAAAGGAAAAGGACCTTACTGCGGACATCGGTACTGATACGTATTTGCACCTCGTTAGGACCCGTAGCAACATCACCAACATATTGGTTAGTTTGGGGTTGTACGATGGGTAATGTGACTCCCCCATAACCTTACACCACTAAAAGGTGATACAGCGGCAATTTAAGTACCTAGGAAGGGAGACACGTGTTTGTAGGCAGTTCGATTTATTGTCTGTTCAGGACTAACAACTGCAACATGAACTGTAACGTGTCCCTTTGTAGTGTGTTAACACCGCCAGTAACTCAATGATAATGATAATAATAATAATAAATTTAATTTAGCGTCCGTTTAGCTGGCCTCCCGTAGGGCATGTAGACGGGCTACGCTAGCTCTCTATATATAGATCTATATAGCTTCTTATTTTTTAGTAATAGTAGAACTATTAATTAATAAAAGTTACCCTAACGTGTAAGCCTATCTTTCTAAATATTATTAGGCGTTACCCTATATTTTTACTATAAAGTAGCTAGTATCTTATTACGTAGTAACCTAGTATATAAAATAATAAAAGAAAAAAAAGGTAAGAAAAGGAGGGGGAAGAGATAAAAAAAAAGAAAGAGAAAGTATATAATATAGGCTCTTACTACTACTATAGTAAGGCCTTTTTACTACTTTAGTTTTAGCTAGGTAGTTAAAATTACACAGCCTTATATTATACGCATTTTATATGCTAAAATACTAAAATATTTATTTCTACTTTATACCCCCTAGTATTTTATTTAAGAGCTAGAAAAAGTAAAGTAGAAGTACGCCTTACTACTTACTTTACTATAAGTAAGTAGACTTAGTAGTTTACTAGGGTTATACCCCTTTACTTAGGTAATAATTTTAGTTACTACTTTTACGCTAAGTTAGTATAAAACTATAGTAGATAGTAGCTATAGTATTCTTTTTATTCTTAATAAATTAGGCGTTAATATTATTACTTAATATAGTGTAATTAAAACGTAGTAAAAAAGTTATAACTTTTTACTTATATCTAGTCTAGCCTAGTACACTATACTTAGTATAAGGTTCTTATAAGAAACTTAAAAGATATAAGGGGAGGCCCCCTAAAAGCGTACTATTATACTTTATAAACTAACCTATTACTAAAAGGCTATATAGAGTAGTATAAGCTATACGTAATTACTAGATAAAGCCTTAGCTTTAAATAAATTCTTAAAACTTTTATTTAATATTTAGAGCTATAAGCTCTATCTAACTTATTAGCTACGTTTAACCTATTATTTAAGTTTAAATTAGGGTTTCTATTAATACTTGCGTTATTAGAGCTTATATCTACTAAATATATAGTATTAGTAGGTTTTATAGGCGTATGCCTCTAGGTATAGTATTCTATAACCTACTTAAGTTCTACGTACTTCTTATAACTAAAGGTAGCTAAGTAATCTATAGCTACTTTTATTATTTAGAGTATATTAAATAAATAATTAGGCTAGTAGATAAAGCTAGACTAAAAGTACCTATATAGGATTATATATTTTAATGTTTTCTTTCTACTATAGTAGTAGTATATTTTAGTATCTAAGTGTCTAAATTTTATATAATACTAAAAGAAGTTTTTATAGCTTATTTTTATAGTAAAAAAGTATAAAAGCGTAGCCTATAGGAGCGTTAGCTATTTAGGGCATTTTAAGATATATTTATGCGTCTATTAGGCGTACTAGAGTAAGAAAAACTACGCTTATACCTATTAATACTCTTACTACTTACTTAGTAAGTTACGTTTTATTATAAAGTATATTCTAGAGTATAAAAAAAGGGCTGCTATATCTTTAAGTAGGCTAGGGTTATAGGCTTTTATATCTATTAGTTTATTTACCTTTTTATTACTAGTAATCCTAGTATAGCCTAGAAACTATCTAATTATTATATTATAATAAGATAGAAGTTTATAATAGTTAAAAAATACCTATTATAATAAGCGGGAGGGTTCTCCTTAAAGGCCCTATATAACTAAAGTACTATCTATATAGGTATAATACTATTAATTATTATATATGTAAAAACTAAAGGCTTATTATATGCTATATAAGTGTTAGAATATATGGCCCTGTGGAGGAGTACTGTTCGGAGTGTAGTTACGTCCTACCTAATTAGGCTTAGCGCGTGGTTATGTGACCCCCTATATAAGGGTTCCTACCTACACTAGTATAGCTAGACAGAATACACACATATTACTAACTACTTTAAATCTAATAATTAAGAGTCTTAGTGCCCCTACTAATTAAGCGCTAATACAGTAAAATAAGCCAACTAATTATCCGCGATAACACTATCTATTTAACAGGCGAAGCAACGTGGACGAAATAGATTCTGCAGCTACAAACACGCTGTATAGCGTACAACGTGTAGGACTTCGTTGACCTACAGGGCAATCAACAACTAACAACAAGACCAACTAAGCCTGTTAAACCAATTCCAGCTAAGTATAACGCTTAACTAGGAATTAAATAGGTTACTCGCCCTTCTAAGCTAATAGCCGCAGGCTAAAAGGTATTTAGAGAGGATCTCGAAGCACATAGAACTATATACGACGAATATAAAGACGATATGCGCGCCTTTAAAAATGAATAGGTAGGGCTTTAGAAAGTTATTAAGTTTATTTAATTAACGGTTGTATAGCATTTTTAGAACACGTGTTACCTACCTACCCTAACATTGCAATAACGAATAATTAACTTACGGGTAGAGTGCGGTTATAACGAATAATATAAGAAGGACCGCGTAAGAAGGCAATATTATAATACGCTACGGCTAAAGCCCTTAGCAGGCAGATAGGACGTTTGGTTAGCAGCCTATAATTAGGCGGCAACGGAAGCTAAATTAGCGGCTGTCCCTAAGGCCCTAGATTTTTGTACTCTATTAGGCGATTTTATAGAGGTAATAGCGAAACTAAGTCCCTTATAGGTAACTAGTTTTAATACTACGTTATAAAATCAGGTAGGCATAAATAGAAGAGAGATAATTAAACTATGTAGAGAAACGCTATAATTTAAGCACCCTCTTAAGAGTAGTAAATAAGCACTTTTCTATGCGGACTACTATGCCGTAAGCCCTCCGAAGCACAATAACGGAGCGGCCTTTCTTACTAAGAAAGGTGGTAACAAGGACGCTTATAGCACTACCCCTAGTTTAAACTACCGCGGGTGCGTAAGAAATCTACGTTAAGTTAGGAAGTCTAATAGCTAAGCTATTGCTCTAGCTGCTAGGAAGTCTAATAGAATTAGCTACTTTATTACTTTAGCTAAACGTTGTTAAATAATAATGCTACGCGAAAGGCTATATTACCTAGCGTATAGTTTTAGGCATAACCTTTAGGATTACTTCTACGTTTACCTAGAGAAAGTACTAGAGGATTAGACGCTAAAGCTAGCCCTTATAGAAGGAATTTAGTATTATCTATAGTATAATACTACCCTATAAAGAGCCCTACGCGTAAGGAGTAAGCCTGGATTATAAACTCTGCGTATTAAAATGTTACACACGCCTACACTAGAGGTGCTTAATAAGTAACTAGAAGGTAGAGTAATAGGTAAAACTTAAGCTACCTTTATAGCAGCCTCTTTTAAGGTAGTAGGAAAAGTATATCCTTTTTAGAATTTATTTATACTTAATTTAGGCTTAACGATTTATATAATTAATAACGTTAATAGGTTGTATGATATCCGCCCACTAAAAGAAGGCGATTTCATATAGGTAGGCAACTCTAAGCTCTGGATCTAAGCGTACGGCACAGTTAACGTAACGGTAACCAACGGCGCTAAGAAATTAAAAATTAAGCTATAAAATGTAGCCCTCTACTCTAATATCCTTTGCAACCTTATCTCTTTCTAAATATTGCGATAATAGGGGATTTGGTAGGATACCTAGTAAGACCCAACCACCCTTAAAACTAGAAATAGATAGATAATTAGTTAACTCTAGGAGATCTACGGGCAATAGGTAATTAAGTATAACCCTTTTATTAACACTCTCTAAGAGAGTAGAAGAGAAAGTGTAAAGAAGAGTATTAGTGAGCAAGCACTTTCTACTAATAATTAGCCGGCTAACTAATTAACGTTAACTAGGGTTAACCCTAGTTAACGCTTATTAGCTGCGCGAAAATAATAATCTAAAAAAGGTATAAAAGCTTTAGTAACACTATAGTATTAACGCCTAGGGCACCTAGAACTAGCTATAATTAAGCACTTTATGTAGTAAGCTGAGGGGGTGCAGGTAAAAGGGCCAACTATAGTTAAATGCGATTTATGTAGCGTATTGAAGCTCCGGCGTTAAATTAGCCGCGTACTAAGAATTAATAATTAGGGGCTAGGCGAGAGGATCGCAATTGATTTCTATATATACAAGGACAGAAGTTTTAACAAAGAGAAGAGTTAAATGCTTATTACTAACAGATACTCTAGTTTCTAATAGGACTACTATTTTATAGATAATTGAACCGCTAGGTTAATTATTAGACTACTAAATATATTTATTACCTTTCTTAAAACATAATTTAATATAGACGTTAAGGTGGTAGAGGCTGATAATAAGATCGTTACTATTAAATAAGAGGTCTTCCGCTGGCTTAAATTAAAAGGCATAGTTATTAAGCCTTTGGCACCTAATATATAAGCTTAAAATAGAGGCGCTAAACGCTTAGAGGGTGTAAATAAGGAGAAATCGCGTACTATAAGAATTGGAGCAAAGCTCTCCTAGGACCTATAGCTAGAAATTATAAGGGTAGGTGTTTACCTATATAATTAATTACTAAATTATGCAAATAACTAGAAATCGCTATATAAGGTCTTCTTTATAAGGGTTACTCTTAATAACGGGATATACACTACTGGTAAGAAACTAAACCTAGTACACCTAAAGGCGTATAGTTATAAGGCTTTTGCACTTACTAGCGATACCCTACGCGGTATATTAAAGCTTCAACGCCTAGATGCTAAAGCGTTTTTTAGTTACCTAGTTGGTTATCGCTCCTTAAATATATACTAGATTTAGATCCTACTTTTAGGTAAGGTTATTAGTACCCGCGACGTTGTTTTTAACGAATCAACACTATAGGATGGTAATGTTACGAACCTGGATGTGGGGGACACGGCGTTTAAGAATGACAGGACAACAATGCGCCCCTCCACTCCCATCATGGGTGAGCCAAGGCGCTAGCGGGGTCACGTGACTCCAGTCACATGATGTCCCATGGATCTCAGGAATCTCAGTAGTCTCGTAACTCTTGGCACCATGAGACATCTGGGACTTATGGGATGTCTGGGAAAGTATTATGTATATAGTCTAGACAAGATGCCCTTATGGCTCTTGTATTCACTCTAAGTTAGCATCCACTTCTTGGAAATACAATTCATTGTATCATTGCTCTACCTTCT